>PKMM01048745.1:6836-27513 GCA_002933915.1 Eutrema heterophyllum | reverse complement strand
ATATATATATATATATATAAAACCATTATTATACATTTACGTATATCTAATAATAGAGGACTCAATGGGGCAAACCATGTCCCCATTAACAACCATGCATGCACGACTCGTCATTCTCATGCACTCTCTGATTTCTGAGCCTTAATCCATCAGAATGCAGACGACGATTGGTCTTGTTTTGATACGAATCTTGTCGATTTGTTAAGACTTACAAAGAAAAAAAATAACAATGTGACGGATTTAAAATCTGTATATACCTTAGCAGATTGTTAGGATGGACCAGACCGATAAAATTTGGTCCATTATTAGACTATTTGCGTAGATAAAAAAAAATTGGTGAAACATATGTATATAGTTTTGGATACGATTATTAGACTTTAAATTTTTGGTGTGTAATTGTCATAATACCAAATTATGGTTTATATAGATGAGAAATTATAATTCTTTTAGTTTAAGAATTAATTTGTTTAATCTTAATGAAAAAACTAAAGATTTATTTTTATTTTTTATATTAATTTTGTCTTTTAGGATAAATTTAATTTTAATTTTTTATAGTAACTTTACATTTTAAAATTATGAATCGGTTATTAATCGATCATTGTTTGATTTACCTTTCCGAATTTTTAAGTTTTTTTATTAATCAATTTATAATTTTTCCAACTTTAACTTGACACGTGTCACGATCAGGTGAGTTAACAACTTTGAAACATTAAGTTTTATATAATAAGATTTACTTATTTTAAACTCAAATATGGTTTTTCCTTTAAAAAAAAAAATTTGGCTTTTATTCATTTTCTATTTAGGATTGTTATGTAAAGTTTAATTTCCTCATTCTAATCTGAAATATGATTTTTTTTTTTTTTAAACTTTGGCTTTTATTTATAATTTTTGTTTATTTTCGTTAATCTAAACATAACTACTATTTTTTTCTTTTTACTTTTTAGGATTATGAATTGATTATAAATTTTACTTTATTTTATTTCCTTTTATCTTTTAGGAGTAGGAATCGATTATAAATTTTAATTTTATTGTTAATATTATGTGTTAAAATATAATTGGAAATTTATTAAAAACCTGTCAAAATATAATTGAAAATTTATTAAACACGTATCAAAATCTGATCGATTAACTTGACATNTTTTTTGTAAGATTGCTTTTTTTAGTTTACACTTTTTAATATTTACTTTAATTCATTTTTACTTTTTAATTAAATTGACACATGTCAAGATCTAAATTAACTGTGACAAATGTCACGATCTCGTAAGTGAAAATTATCCTACGTGTCAGGCTATCATGAGAGATCCAGTTTTATATAATAAGATATGTAGAAATGATTTTTTTTTTGTTAAAGTAAAAGAGTGTTTTAAGCCTATCTCTCCTCCCTTGAGAGAAAGCAAAAATTAAACTGTAGTTGGATTAGGTTTTTTTTTCCAGTGATATTGGGTGCAAATGGTTTGTAAGGGAGAAGAAAGAGAGGAATAATAAAGAGCGGAAAAAATGAGTGGAATTAAGTGTTTTTCCACCGACGTGTTCCTATCCTTTTTGTAGAATAACAATTTTGAGAGGAATTAAACTTATTTTCTACTTAATTGGTGGGATCTATCATATTGCCGAAGAATACAGCTTTTATCATAAATGGTAGATTTTGAGAAGAATCCAAAAGAATAACCAATTCCACTCAATTTTTCTCCTCAACCCTTTGCACCCATTATATAACCGATGAAGATTAATACATGAATCAGTCTTTTTTTTCTTTTTCTTTGTCAATTCTTAGTTCCAGAGATAAAAGACGAGAGAGCTTGAGAAACAGGGAACTACGTATTCATTCATGTAATTTTCGACCTGTCTAATTTGTTTGTATCAGCCTCGTCCTTTTAATTGGTTCTAATTTTTTTATAACTTTGGTATTGCAGTTTTGACATTAAAACCCAGCTAGAGACAGTGTTTGACATGGACATGATCAGTCAATTTTCAGATGACTTGCTCATCCAAATACTGTCGCTTGTCCCGACAAAACAAGCCCTGGCGACTCATATTCGCGGTATTTGACGTATTCATTTCATTGGATCTCGAGCCAAGATTCACAATAGAGAATCGAATAAGCAAAGAAAGATTGATTACCAAATTTCAACCTTGGACAAACTTCATTTCCTTTAATCGTCTCATAAATAACAGATTTCCTGTCAATGATTGATTTACTGGTTTTAACTTTTTAAAATGTTACGGATTTCGAAAAATTATGTGTCCATTTGCATTCAGATATTACGCCGTCCAACGAACAAACAGACAAGTCAAAGAGGTTTATAACACGAACAATTTAGTTTCATGGGGAAGTCACAGTTGCCCGAAACTCCTCCACATTCTGAACCTTTTGGTCCAGAATCGCTGCGTGAGACTGCATTCGAGCTATCTCCTTTTCCATTCTCACTTTCTCTTCTTTCAGCAAAGCTTCTTGTCTCTGCAATTCAACAATCTTAATTGTCTTCTTCACACTTCCTTCTTTTATTGTCTTTATCTGTGATCTCTCTCTCAACAACTTTTTACTCTTCCAATGCCCATGTCTGGTCTCATCTTTCAAGACAGGTCCCATTAGTCTCTCATTGCATCCGAGGGGTGAAAACCTGAAACACAAGAGTGAACAAGAACAAATTTGAGATACCTGAAAGAAGGGATCTCTCTTAATATTTCAATGAAGGATGGAGTCTTTATTGAAATTTCACCTGCCACCAAACAGATTCAACGATTCTAGAGAAAATCCAGAATTCGATGTTCTCTAATGCTGCAGTGAAGGTTTCGGTTTCCTGCCAATCTTCGAAAACCCGCTTGAAACCATTTGATTCTTTAGTACATTGGTTCCTTTTCCTTCTTAGCTTCTCTGAACCACTTTGTACACTAACATTTGATACAGAGGTCTGTGTGAAATGACTTGGAACATGCGACTTACCAAACGCCTGGGAAATAATCTCTCTTAAAGCAATAATGTTCGATAACCAGAAGGTCAACCTAAAACATAAGGAACCAAGAAATGCTAAGAAGATCAAAATCCTAAAAGCTACTACACTCATAATGTTAAATTGTGTTAATGTTACCTTGAAACTCATTTCCGCAAGATTTTGCAACTAAAATGAGACCGATGGTTGCTCGCTTTCCTTGACTCCAATGTTTACAAGCATGGATATATAGTCTTGAAATTCGCCAAGAAGGCGTGTGAAGCTTGTGAGCTGAGCTAGAGTGGTCTGGTACAACCGAATAGAGCGAAATCTCGAGCGTTGCAACTTCTCTTAGCTCTTCTTCAAGTTTCTCAATTCTTGAAAGGTAAAGAAAATATCAAGACAAGCAATAATCTTCAAAAATGGCATCAAAACCCACAGAGACATAAAGTATACTGTAATGTTCTAAAACTTCATCTACCTACATGAGTGTAATTCTTTTGCACATCCCCCCCTCTCCCTGGATCTTTTCCAAAAACCGATATCAGCACTCTCACTCCGTATTAGTAACTGGCTCGCAATTACCCCCAGCAACTAACATATGGTTATGAATGCGAAGCACACTTTAGCAATCATTCAAAGTTTCAAAAATTTATCCCCCAATATCAATATGTTTGGAAACGAAACAACAGGAATCTAGTGTTACGTCCTAAAACTGCTCATCTGATTTCCTAACTCCATGAGTGACATGCTAGAATCTTAAGCTATGGTAATGGACCTTCTTGAGGCTTCTTAACTAGAAAACAAAGGATAGAAACTTTCCTTGACCACAACTATACTTATACCCTCTGACTGTATAACTAATGTGAAGTTGAAACCGGAATCTAGATATATTTATTGCACAAGGTCATAAGATAAGGAACTTAAATTCACAGAGAACAGAGACAAATCAAATGAATCATACAATGCCAACAAAAACAATTCACTGTTAATCACCAAGTAATGGAGACTTCAAAAGTCATAACCATAGAAAGTTAAGAGACTAATTTGTGAGCTGAGAGACCATCTAGATAAACCAGCAAATTAAAAAGTAATTAAATTTGACAAGTTATAAGTAAGCAAGTACTTCGAAACATGGTCAAAAATTAATTTGAGTTACATATAACCATCGTCAAGAGTTAAAGATAGTTTATTTCATCAACACATTTATCGACACTAGCGATTAAAAAGGAAGAAGGAGGGGGAACAAAACGAAACCCTAGGTCACTAGTATTCGTGATCATCATTCATAAATGGGAAAAACTCCTCAAATCCCCGGAGAAAAAAAAAAAAAAAAAAACACATACCAGATCAACCATCGAATCATTTCCACTATCCAAAGATCAGGGATTAATCGGATGAATCTCCAGCAGTCGCGAGTTTCTCCATTTCGAGGCGCTCCCGAGCTTTCTGGTGTGCCCAGGTCTCGATTGAAAGATCTGGTTTAGCATTGAGTCCGACACCGAGGATAACAATCGTGAGGAATCTTGTGATGTAACAGGGAAGCTCCCAATCTTCCCACTTGCGCGACTGTCCCGGAGGCGGCGGAGTCCGGTTCATGAAATATCCTTTGGGACGCTCCTCTTGATCCGGCGTCGCCCACCGGCTTGGACCAGCGGATGTGGATCCGGATCGGAGAAGGATCCGGTTTCGGAGCGTCTTCGCTGCGACGATCAAGGGCTGTGTCGACGCCAGAGCAGCTGTGATACCGATTTTCGATGTGAGACGAAAAAAAGATTTTTAGTTAAAAACGCGCTTACAATTACTCGTGAAACGTCATAGTTTTCAGGAAATTCGGGATCACGGAAACGTTGTCGTTTTGGAGAAAACAAAACCAAATTCTCAATACTTGTTATCATGCTTAAGATATTTTAAAGTTTGATGTAATTTAATCAAGATTTCTAATACTTCATTAAAATTTAGTGTTATTAATCAAGATATTTTGTTTCAAGAAACGTCATCTATTAATAATTAATATGGGTTATATGTGTATGGTTTAATAAGGAATTAAAATTAATAAATTAATAACTACAATATATCATTAAAATTGATGTTTTATAGTAATTTTAAAACCTTTAATAAAAAACAAATTTTCAAATGATTAGATATGTTTTTTTATTAATAAAAAAACTAGTTAGAGTATATTAAACTTAGTAACATTTTTTATCATGAAATATATAGATTGTTATAAAAGAGTATTATATATGCGATATAAGGTATTAATATGTTGGATTATTATTTAACAGCTGGACAACAAGTCGGCGTTTGCTACGGAAGACACGGCGACAATCTCCCCTCGCCGGCAGAAACCGTTGGGCTCTTCACACAGCAAAACATCCGGCGAGTTAGGCTATACAGTCCCGACCACGACGTTCTCGCCGCCTTACGTGGCTCCAACATCGAAGTAATGTTGGGCCTTCCTAACCCGGACCTACAGCGTGTGGCCTCGAGTCAATCCGAAGCTGACACGTGGGTCCAAAGCAACGTCATTAACTACGTGGATGACGTCAAGTCCCGTTACAGCATATCTGTTGGGAACGAAGCGATCTTCGACGGTTAAGACTTCGAAGACTCAAAAAAAAATTAAGTCATAATTTAGTCAAGCAAGTTTTATTGATTTAAAAATTTTAAAAATCCTAAAAATTTTCACAGCTATTTTCATTCTTTTCTACTCGACAGTTTTTTTAAAAATCTTACAAAATTTGACTTTTATTATTTTAAAGTCACAATTAATTTTTTTAAGTAAATTTTTTTAAAATCTTGTCATTTTCTAAAAGCAAAAGCCAAAGTCATTTCCAAACACCCCTCTTACTCACAGTTTCTAGTCCCGGCTATGGAAAACATCGACCGGGCGGTTTTAGGAGCCGGTCTCGGTGGTCAAATCAAGGTATTGTCAAAATTCATAAATGTGAATTTTTGTTTGCAAATACACATGATTTATTCTAGCCCTGGGCATCAGTACTCGTTACCCGTTCGACCCGTCTCGTACTCGGCCCGTAAAACTGGGTACCCGACTCGTCCAAGCCAAGTATCAATGTGAGTTAACCAACTACTTGCAAGTAACGGGACAAGTCCAAGCCGAAATTTTTTTTTGACTACTTGTCCCGTTACCCGGCTTGTTCCCGGATCCTCTTTCGATGTTGCTTGTGATCTTATATTTCGAAGAATGTTCAGTAGTTTGAAATGGGATGGGTACATATATTTACATAAACACATACATATTTACATAAACACATATATATTTACATAAACACATACATAAACACACACATATTTACATATTGATACACATTTTTACACATTTGGTACACATTTTTACACACCAAGATAATAATTGCAAGGTACGGGTCAAGGTACCCGCAAGTATCAAAAATCTGGGCGGGTACCTTGAATCAGCGGGTACCCGTTTTTACGGGTTCAAGTACGGGCCAATATTTTCACTACCCGTACGGGGCGGGTCAAGTAGCAAGTCGGCCAAAAAAAGCGGGTACCCGCCCCGTGCCCAGGCCTAATTTATTCTCAACTAAACAATTTTTTTAGCATTTTTATCAAAATTTATTCTGTAAAATGTAAACACGAAAGTCAAAAAAAAAAAAAAAAAACTGATTGTGTTTGGCTTTTATGTTTACAGTTTATAAATTCTTCTTATGTATATATATTTTATGTTTACAGTTTATAAATTCTTCTTATGGAACCAATCATACGTTTCTTGGTGAACAAGAAATCTCCTTTACACTGAAACCTCTTCACTTACTTCAGCTACGCGGGTAATCCAGACCAAATCCGGCTAGATTACGCTCTCTTCACCGCTTCTCCAGGAACCGTCTCAGACCCTCCAAGATCTTACCAGAACCTATTCGATGCGATGCTCGACGCGGTGCACTCGGCTCTAGAGAGATCCGGCGGAGAGACAGTGGAGGTTGTTGTGTCCGAGACTGGATGGCCAACGGAAGGAGGAACCGCGAGGAATTTTGAGAATGCGAGGATTTATAACAATAAATTGATTAATCATGTGAAGAATGGGACACCGAAGAGACCAGGGAAAGAGATCGAGACTTATTTATTTGCGATGTATGATGAAAATGTGACGCCGACTCCTCCTGATGTTGAGAAGTTTTGGGGATTATTTCATCCGAACAAGCAGCCTAAGTACGAGGTTAACTTTGGTTGAGCCAAACTAACGTAGAATGCTATATCTTGTATTCAATATTAAAGTATAAAATACAAGGAATAAAGTTGGAGAGATCGATGGTAATGAATAATGAGGCTTTTATTTAATTTTAACTAAATTTTTGATTTTTATAACGTCGATTTTTGTTATTTATGATCATCGTAAGGACTTGTTATAGCCCGAGTCTATGTTTGTTACGCATCGGTGGAAGATATCTAATAGCAGGACGTCTATTTTTGTCGTCCAACTGATGAGAAGAAATTTCTTCGGTTTTTAATATCTCTACACAAATCTCGACGTCCCTTCATCATTGTGAATTTGTGATCTCACGTCTAGTGCAAAATAATGATGGAATGTTTTTAACAAAAAAACATGTATTATACTAAATTTTTAATTTTATTTTGCATACTGATTTTTGTAGCCTGCTCTGATGTAACTAAAACTTGGTTGACAACATGATATATCACAATGTATATAAGAGTACTCGTTAGTTAAGACCAGGTGATTATGAATAAGTTTAAACTCTTGGGAGTTTTATTTAACCATTTAATTATAAAATATGTACACCACGTTAAAATAATAAATTAAACAAGGAACTGAGAAATACCTAATAGTAAAATGATGAGAAAATGTGGATAAGACATCTGCCATTAAAATCAGATGTTAATGGTATACCGTTATAAGTGAGAGTGACGACATTTTTGATTCGCTTACTTTGAAGGGTTTATATATGAAGAAAGCTTTATGACCGTAGCATATTTTGAATAATTAATACGTTGTTTGGTATAGTTATACTTATACCAAAGAGTTCAAGAAAATCTACTAATTATCATCTTTTCAATTTAATTTCACTTAATTAAAACGAACTTATTTTGATAATAATGTAATACTGTCCTACCCATTTTTTAATAGTATTTTCGCTTTTTTTAGTATTTCCTTTATTTAAACCAAATTATATATATTTTTTTTAATATAGTGATATTTTCCTTTTAAGTTATACTATTGGGTTATAAACATTATTGTGTAAGTGGAGTGATATTAGTCCCCATATATNATATATATATATGTAGACATGTGTTATTTGGCTCAGTCCATATATTTGTGAGTCTAGATCTAATATATATCATTCTAGTCCAAAGTTTTTAAATTTTAAATTCTAATATATAAGTGATGTATTTGAAGATTTTAGTTTAGCTTTCATTTCTCGTTTTTCGAATGTTTGTGCCGATTTTTTGGCAAAAAACACTCGAACATGAGGTTTTTTACTTTCCTATGTAAGTTACACAGAACCGGTAGAAGTGGTTTCTACGAAACCACTTTCACACCGGCCAAACTTGATTTAGATATATGGGTAGTTGACAAAAAAAAAAAAAAAAGATTAAGACATAATGTTATGAATATTGTTTTTGGTTTATAATTTGACAAATATAACGATATATATGTTTTAACAAAAGCCTTGAACAAAATACCAAATGTGACATTAGACGTTGGAGGATGGTTAAGGTGTGAAAACATCATTTGGACCTTGTGATCAAACGATTTTTCTTATGCGTTAAAAGAAAACACAAATGTAGTTCAAAATATGTAAATCATCTACAATCGTTTCAAACACCGATTTATGTGTTTACGAAGCGATTGTCGAATCACTTTGTCTCGAAAGCAAAGAAAAAATCATATGTAAGATCATAAAGAAATCATTATGTTCATAGTGATAGGTGTGTGCGTGCAATTATTGTGCAACTAATATGAGGTTGAATCACATATATGTGAACTCTGATGACAAGTCTAGGAACCAAAATAAATTTGAGTCATATAGCTTAGATCGTTGTTCAATCGCTGTTCAGCCATGGATTTATTCCAGGCCTTTTATCACTTACGGCGAGTTGTGTCAGAGGTTGAACCGGTTATAGCATCGATCAAATCCTCTAAAACACATGACAATTGTCAATTTGAGTCAATAATGGTTCATACATATAAATATCTATAAATAAAATTAGATAAGAACCTTACTTGGATAGAACGGAGTTGCATTTTCCAGTAGTATCTTCTCCCAGTACCATGCGACAATGTTTTGATTTGTAAGTTTTTTACTTGCGTATTTGTTCTGTGCCAGAAACATAAAGTAGCCTTGTTCTTCTAATATTGTCAACGGTAAACTGAAATCAACATCTCCTGAAGCAAGCAAGATGTTTCTCGGTGAACCATCGGTGGTCACCAACCTCAGCATTTCCTGGATGAGCATGCGGTCCGCCACATCAAACTTTCTTTCGTATGGTACCTGTGCCACACCTGGGTCAAGCGGTTTATCGCATGTTGTGCAATTAAGTGTTCACTTTGGTGCTTCAATCAAACGCCATCCACCATCTTTAAGTTCTTGTTTATTGTCTGCAATAAAGGGCAACTTGATATTTCGTATGGCAATTTTCCTGTCGGCTAGACGGTAGTTTGCGTTTATGGTTTGGAGACAGATATCGATAGTAAAAGCTAACAATCTCATGGGAAATTTTGGGTTTTAGACCTTCAAATTTTCCAAGTTCTAAAAAAGATAAATATTAAGAGACGGATCCGCTATAAAAAATTAAAAAAAAGAGGGAAAAAGGGTAAGACATGAACCTCTTCGCAACCGGAACAGCCTTTGATACCGTCGGATTTTGGACAATGCGGTGGAGGAGGGACATGGTGGAGGGGAGGAGTTAAGGTTCAGTTTTGGAAGTTCGGGCAGGATTGAATTTAAGAAATCGGGTCTAATTGATAATGGTAAGCACACTCTATATATATAGGACCTTAACCTCGTATGCACTCTCTATAATCAAAAACGCTGATATATCCCTGTTATAACAAATAACTTATTTTTGATTTTCTTTTTAAATAAAAACGTGAATAAATACAATAAAGTCCTTAACAAATCTAGCAAATTACATACCCAACCAAACTAAAGTGGGATCCAGACCCGACCCGGTCACAATTAAACTTAAACTAACCAAATCCCCAAATCCAAAACCAACCTGTCGTGTTCTTCGTCCTTTTTTTTTTTTTTTTTTTTTTTTCTCTCTTCTTCATCTTCTTCAGTTTCAATCCGACACACCGATTTCTTTTTTCCGATTTTCTGCAAGCGTATCTCGAGGGTAAAGAGGGGACGTCCGGTAAAGAGGTGAAGGAGACAAGTGTAAGCATAATTCTACATGAATCCCAAGACCTTTAAACATCTAGGTTAATCACATAATAGAATCATAAGGAGGGTTAGCGGAGTACCTCCATTCATTGTTGCAGAGAGGTCTTCCTGAACGGTATCCTGAATGGAAGACTTATAACCTGATCTCTGAGATAGGAGTTTTGGGTTTCTCTCTCTTGCCTATAAACTTTATATGTTGTGTTTTGGGATGCCTTTATGATGGACTAAAGGCATATATTTATAGGCGGAGAGAGGACCTAATTCCTCTTTAGGGTTTCCTTAGAATTAATCTCAACCGTCCATCAAAGTAGAGATTGATTAGGAATTAACTCCATTATTTCCAATTTAATTGGTTACCAAATATATTAAGGAATAGCAATATTCCAATAGAAAACGGATGACTATAAGACCACATAATAGGAAAAGGAAATATTCCTTACAGTCTCCCACTTGGTCGGTAGTAAAATCCATTAATGTTTTCTCTTAGAAATCATAAGGCCGGCATAATATGCTATACTCTTATTTTTCATTTGGTCATCATAAGTGTCTTGGCTAATCTAGTAATCAATGGGAGTCATGGCGGTCGCATATCATTCTGCAACATGATCCCTTCCATGTACTACTACATTGACTACCTTCATAGCTAGACCGTAAACATAAGTAGGAGTTATCGTAATGGTCCCTTTTATGTCTTAAAATAAAGACTCATTCTGTTATCATAAATCCAACCAACAATAATGTGTGTGCACAATGGAAACAGAATATATAAAAGATGTAAAAGTCATAAAAGCGCTCAAATAAATGTCAAATATAGGCTAAACATAAACAAACAACGTAATTAAGCGCTATCCTCAAGACCCATACTTTCAGCATGCTTCATGAAAGTCTTTGGAGGTAATGCTTTCGTAAATATGTCTGCAACCATAAGATCAGTGCCTATGTATTCAATGACAAACTTTTCTCTTTTGACATCTTGCTTCAGTGATAGATATTTAAGGTCCATATGCTTGGCTCCTTTGGATATCCTATCATGCTTAGAGAAGAAGATTGCAGCTTGATTGTCACAGTAAAGAGTTAAAGGCTTGTCAACAAAACTCAAAGCCCCAAACTCAGACACGAAATTCCGCAACCATGCTCCTTGAATAGAAGCCTCATAACATGCCACATACTCAGCCTCCATAGTGGATGTGTAAATCAACTGCGACTTCTGGCTTTTCCATGAGATGGCACCTCCGCCAAGGAGATACACATAGCCGAGAGTGCAGTGCCTAGAATCATGGCAACCACCAAAATCTGAGTCTGAAAATCCAACCATCTGTGGATGTGTTGATTTTCTATACGTTAGCATGTAGTTTCTTGTTCCCTTTAGGTATCTCAGAACTTTCTTTGCAGCTTGCCAATGAGCGAGTCCTGGGTTACTCTGAAATCTACCCAGCATGCCAACTGCATGGCTAATATCAGGTCTAGTGCAAACCTGTGCATACATCAAACTTCCCACAAGAGATGCATAAGGGTATTTTTGCATTTCATTACGTTCCATTTCATTCTGTGGACATTGCTTAAGATCAAGCTTGTCACCTTTCTGCATAGGAACAATGCTAGAAGAACACGTCATCATGCCAAATCTCTCTAGAATTTTATCAATATATGCTTTCTGAGACAACCCTAGAATTCCAAGTGATCTATCACGGAATATTTCAATTCCTATCACATAGGATGCCTCACCCATATCTTTCATATCAAAATTCGTAGAGAGATAACTCTTAGTCTCATGTAATAGACCAAGGTCACTACTGGCCAATAAGATGTCATCAACATACAGTACCAAAAATATGAACTTACTCCCACTGATCTTGAGGTATATACATGGATCTACAATGTTTTCTTTGAAACCGAATTTTGTAATGGTTTCATCAAACTTTAGATACCATTGCCTCGAAGCTTGTTTCAGTCCATATATTGATTTCTTTAGTTTGCAGACCATGTCTTCCTGACCTTCGATTATGAAGCCTTCAGGTTGACGCATATAGACTTCCTCTTGCAAGTCTCCATTAAGAAAGGCGGTTTTCACATCCATTTGATGTAACTCGAGATCATGTTGAACTACTAATGCCATGATAATTCTGAGAGAGTCTTTTCTAGACACAGGTGAAAAAGTCTCACTATAATCGATGCCTTCTTTCTGATTAAAACCTTTAGCTACAAGTCTGGCCTTATATCGTTCAACATTGCCATTGCAGTCGAGCTTGGTCTTAAAGATCCACTTACACCCAACTGCTTTGTGTCCTTTAGGCAATGGAACAACGTCCCAAACTTCATTCTTAGCCATCGATTCTATTTCATCTTTACTGGCATCAATCCATTTATCAGAATTAATATCTTTCATGGCTTGTGAAAAAGAAACCGGATCTTTAATATCCCATTCTCCAGATTCTACTTGGTAAAGCATATAGTCATTGGAAATAGCAGATCTTCTCGTACGAGTTGATCTTCTTAATGCTGGTTCCTCTACATGATCATTATTGGCGATGTTTTCATCATGGAGTGGGTGATCATTCACTGGGTTCTCCTCATTGTCTAATGGTTCAACAATGGGAGGATTCCCAACATTCGGAACTAAGGGTAATGGGATATTGACCCTAATTTCCTGAATGACCACATCTTGAACTTTATCACTCCCACTAATCTCGCCATTCTCATAAAATCTAGCATTATTGGTTTCTATTATTCTCGTACTATGGTTGGGACAGTAAAATCTATATCCTTTAGACTTCTCAGGGTATCCAATAAAGAAACCACTGACTGTTCTGAAGTCTAATTTCTTTTCATGTGGATTATATATTCTTGCTTCAGCTGGACATCCCCAAACTTGGAGGTGTGACAGACTAGGTTTCCAGCCTTTCCACAGTTCAAAAGGAGTCTTTGGAACTGCTTTGCTAGGAACCCTGTTCAAGATATAGACTGCAGTACGTAATGCATCCATCCACAAGGATATAGGTAAGTTAGCATGACTCATCATGGATCTAACCATTCCCAAATAAGTACGGTTACGCCTTTCAGCTACACCATTCTGCCATGGAGAACCAGGCGTTGTGTATTGTGCAACGATTCCTAATTTCTGGAGAAGTCTGGCAAAAGGTCCAGGATGTTGTCCTGTTTCATCATATCTGCCATAAAATTCACCACCTCTATCTGACCTAATGATTTTCACCTTTCTATCTAATTGTCTCTCTACTTCAGTAATGAACACTTGTACAACATCCACAGATTGAGACTTTTCATGCAATAGATAGAGATAACAGTAACGTGAATAATCATCGATAAAGGTAATGAAGTACTTTTCGCCTCCAAAACTTGGAACGTCAAAAGGTCCACAAATATCTGTATGTATGATTTCAAGAAGTTGTGTACTTCTTGTGGCTCCTCTCTTAGTGTGTTTAGTTTGCTTACCCTTAATGCAATCTATACACTCTTTACTATTGGTAAAATCCAGATTTGGAATGACTCCATCTTTTACCAATCTTTTAATTCTTTCACTGGAAATGTGTCCCAGCTTCTTATGCCACAAGAAATACGAGTCATTTGCACATGTTTTACGTTTAAGTCCACGTTTATCTTGCAGGGTGAGATGTGTTTCAAAAGGTTGATCAGCCAGATTTAACATATAAAGACCATCAACTAATGTTCCAGAACCAATTCGATTAGAGTTCAGAAATAAATTAAAACAACCATCTCCTTGAGTTGATTTAAAACCAGCCAAATCAAGTTTGCTTACTGAAACTAAATTACGGGAAATAGATGGAACATAAAGAGTCTGAAATAAATCCAAACAAAATCCACTATCTAAAATGAGACGATAGGTGCCAATAGCTTCAACTGGCGCCTTGTCTCGATTTCCCATAAATAAGTAGTTTTCACTTGGATTTATGGTCTGGGTTGTAAGAAATCCCTGCAAGGAATTGGTTACATGTACATTAGCACCGCTATCAATCCACCAAGTTTTAGAAGAAACATGAGTAAGATTAGATTCGAAAAAGCTTACGAAACCCATAGGATTACCTTTCTTTTCGAACCATTCTTTTCTTTTAGGGCAATCTTTCTGAAAGTGTCCAACCTTTTTGCAAAAGTTGCATCGGTCATCTTTCTTTGCCTTTTTCTTCTCATTAACTTGATTGTTTTCATCAATTCTGGGTGGTGCTCTTTTATGGCTCATTTGATGCCTTTTCCCAGCTTTAGATCCAGCTCCTTGGACATAATGGGCAACCCTAATACCTTCACGACCAAGTCTAGACTCCTCTTGTACCAATTTATTAGCCAATTCATTCGACGTCCACCTTTCATCAATGGCGTTGTAATTGATTTGGAATGGTCCATACTGAGGAGGTAAAGAATTTAGGATAAACTGGACAAGAAAAGAATCGTCCACACTCATTCCTAAATTCTTTAGCTTAGCCGCAAGGTTGGTCATTTCAATGCAATGTTCATGCATAGACCTTGTGCCATCATGTTTCATGGTTGTAAGATCTGCCATAAGTTTCCCAGCAAGGGATTTGTCTGCAGTCTTAAACCGTTCTTCTATAGCTGCAAGATAAGCCTTAGCTTTTTCTGCAACTGGAAGGGAAGATTTGATGTTGCTAGCAATTGTCATCCTTAAGAACATGATGCTCAATCTGTTCGCTTTCTCCCACGCTTTATGGAGAACCTTTTCTTCCTCAGTACTATCGTCAGTAAGTGGATTTGGTTCATCTTCACGAAGTGCCAAATCCAAGTCTAGTACTCCTAATGTGAACTCAACTTTCTCTTTCCATTCTGAGAAGTTGGTTCCAGTGAGGATTGGAACAGCAGAGACCATAGATGACAAATTAGCAGGAAAGGTTGCTGCAATTTAGAGATACAACAAGTGCTTATTAGGCTTCAAAACATAATCAACACAAAGAAATAGAATGCACATGACAAGAAATTATAGTGTTCCTGTGGGAAATCACCATATTCTCATGAAAAGTCATGGATTCAAGAAACTTTTTAGAGCGATGTATTGAATTATTTAGACTAAGTTATCTGTGGATATCCTTGGTCTACACATATACAAACACTCTTGTAAGTTATTGATCATATCTTATGTTCATAGTATACCTGTGGGTAACTAATTACTACATAAATAGATCATAACTTACTTAAACAATGGTTTTTCATTCGCAAATCATTCTAGGATAAATTCACTGTGGTGATATCTAAACCCTAATTTGCACATTATATGAAACCAATGTTCTGCCATAAGTTGTGCATAATTCGTTTCTGTAAAAATTATACAAATTGTTTCTGTATGGATTATGCACAGAACAAATTTGCTGGTTTAAACATAAATCGCTTTTGTACTGATAATGCACATAACGATTTTGCAACTTTTATGTACAGATCGTTTCTGCACGGATTATGCACAGAACGATTTTGCACAGATCAACTACATAACGATTTGCATATAACGATTAATTTCGTACAAATTATGCACGATACAGAATCTGCAATAAACCCTAATTCGCAAGAACCCGAAATTTGCACGGAACAATTAATTTCGCACAAATTATGCACGATTAAGAATTTGCGATAAAACCCTAATTCGCAGACTCACGGAATTTGCACGGAATAGGGTCTGCGAAAATAAAACCTAATTCGCAGAAACCCGAACTTTGCACGGATTCTTATATGTGATAATATCTCTAATTCACAGATTATGCACGCACGAAAATTAACCATAGATTCAGATATACAAAACCCTAATTTGCAGATTTCTTAGATTCAATTATTCATGCCATAAATCTATTATATTTAATGGATTAAACAGATGTTCATAACCTAGCTATGATACCATATGTAAGCATAATTCTACATGAATCCCAAGACCTTTAAACATCTAGGTTAATCACATAATAGAATCATAAGGAGGGTTAGCGGAGTACCTCCATTCATTGTTGCAGAGAGGTCTTCCTGAACGGTATCCTGAATGGAAGATTTAGAACCTGATCTCTGAGATAGGAGTTTTGGGTTTCTCTCTCTTGCCTATAAACTTTATATGTTGTGTTTTGGGATGCCTTTATGATGGACTAAAGGCATATATTTATAGGCGGAGAGAGGACCTAATTCCTCTTTAGGGTTTCCTTAGAATTAATCTCAATCGTCCATCAAAGTAGAGATTGATTAGGAATTAACTCCATTATTTCCAATTTAATTGGTTACCAAATATATTAAGGAATAGCAATATTCCAATAGAAAACGGATGACTATAAGACCACATAATAGGAAAAGGAAATATTCCTTACAACAAGTTTGCTGGTGACTGAACCTTGCCGTCATTTTTCCTTCAGGTTATCGTTGATCTTCAATTTGCTTTCTCAGTGATTTCGATTATATTGGCTGTTTGATTTTATGAGGGATTTCCTTTTCTGTGTTTGTTCTCGTAGAAGCAGAGAAAGTTGAGGACTTGTTCGAGGTCTGTCTCCGTCTTTAAATCTTTCACAGATTCTTCCTTCTTCTCCTCCAATCGATTTTGGGGATTTTTACTTCTATTTCAAATTTGGGTTTGCTTATCTGAGTTATTTGTTAATTTGTGTCAGCTCTATTATTGTAAATTGAGTTTATTGAGCGATGATGGGTTTTTGAATGACAGGCTGCTAGATTTGATGACATTGATGATGGTGTCTCTCTTGACTCTCGCGATTCACATGCTTGAACAGGTTCTTAACATTCTCAGTCTTTTTCAAAAGTCCCAATTATCCGAGTCACTAGCTCCGTCTTCTTTAACGCCACTGTTTTTGAAAAACACATCTTTTGCATTTGTATGATGTTTGTTGAGACTACCTTATGCTCCTTGACACTCTTTCTGTAGACAATTGTTTGTCTTACAATGTTTACTAGTGTTCTGTTTGTGCATTTAAATCGCTAACAACTCTCGTCATCTACACGAATCAAATTTGGTCAGTCTTTTAGCCTTTTTGGCCTTTAACGTAGTCCTAAAGAAAGAGAAACATGAGTTATGTGTTTGTATTTTTCTATTTCAAAAAATTTGTTTTATTTTGTTCTGTTCAAATCAGGATCGTTGGTAAGAAAAGGACTGTCCGTAAGAAACGCACACAAGAGTTAGATTCCTTTGAGAAAAAAAGAAGAAAAGGAAGAAAAAGAAGCTGAAGGAGGAAAAAAAAGAAGCCGAGATGGCTGAAGGAGAAGAAGGGAAGAAAGATGAAGGAGGAGAAGAAAAAGAAGCCGAGATGGCTGAAGGAGAAGAAGGGAAAAAAGATGAAGGAGGAGAAGAAAAAGAAACCGAGATGGCTGAAGGAGAAGAAGGGGAAAAAGATGAAAGAGGAGCTAAAGAAAAAAAAGATGAGGAGATGGCTCTTGTAGTTGTCGTAAACCCGTAGGTCCGTTCAAGAGGTACAAGTGTGCGTCTGTGAAGAATGCAACTCCACCTAGGAATAAGTCAAATATGAAGTGGAAAGGAGTACCGTCAAAGTTCAAGAAGGACCCTTAGACAGCCTTATACAGATGGGAAAAAAGACAAGAAGAAACAAAAAATTTAGAATTTTTGGTTTTTGGAAGTCAACCTGAATTTATGTTTTTGTGATGTTTCTGTAGAATTTATGGTGGTTTTTAGAATTTGTTTGAAATTTCTTGTTTTAAGATGTTTAGGTTGAATTCCTGGTTTTTCGAACTTTTTGAAATTTTTGGTTGTTGGATTTGTGAAATTTCTGATTAGGTACGTGATTGGAACTGGAACTTGTGTTTTTAGATACCTTCACGCTTTAGTAATAATTTCGGTATTATTGAAATTACTAGATACTATTATGAACAAAAAATACACATAGTTGTACCTTTTATTTTAGTAGTATTTTCATAACACATGAGTAAACGAAAAATAATATAAAATTACCTCATTTAACACATGACGCCGTCATTCATTAAAAAAATAATATAAATTTTGTCATAGTTGTACCTTTTATTTTAGTAGTACCAAAATGCACATAGTTGTACAAATCCATATTTTCAGGTTTATTTAGTTATACCATGTTCAAATTATAATTTTTATAGTAGTACTTATGATGTTACATAATTGAACTACATTTACTAGACTTTCATATAAAAAAATGTCTTAAAATACTTTGTTTGGTTGTTTCTCATAACAATAAGGTTAGTACTCACACATTAACCATAAAATTATAAGGTAGTTTTAGTTAACATAAGAAGTTTTGTATCTAATAGCTGATTTTATTTTGTTTGCCTAATTTAGATGTCTAATAAGAACATTTGTATCTAGTAACCAATGATTTGTATATATGGTTACATATGCTTTTTTGGTATTTTTTTGGGCAACGACTTTATACTTAGTTATACCATAATTGTACCAGTTGTACCAAAACATAGTATGCGGAAATGAGTTACAACACACAAATCTCGGATATGGTCAGGAACAATCCAGTCAGACTTATGGGGTACTGGATAAATCGTCCTGCAATACGCTAATGACATTTGCTCCATCCAATAATATTTGGAGCAAAACTCTTGTAGATTGAGTTCCCTCTCTTCGCTCACAAAGATGGTAGCACCTATTGCATGCACACATAGGTATTTGCAGTGTTCAAGAAATCGGCCTAGGCGGACGTCTAGGCGCTGACTAGGCGGTCCGTGATACCCTGACGCCCCGATTTTGGCCTAGTCGGTAGATCAAATCGGCTAGGCGGACAAATCGTCTGGTTTAATACCGGTTATCTATTTAATTTTTTATGGCACCGTATAGAAGATGAAAAAAGCAAACGTTTAACACTTATTTACGTATTAAATTAGGGCTTAATTATTCTAAATTGTTTCTTTAAGCGACTTAATTCCCCTTCGGCATCAAAATTGACTTCCATCTTCATCACTCTTTCTCTGGTCAATCTCACGTGTGATTATTCAATTTGGTTAGTTAAGTTCATTATTCTTGTTTATAAGTGGCTATCACTTGCTTATATATAATCTGGGTTTCTATGTTTTGTATAGAATTTGTGTTTATACGTTTTTGATCAATTTGGTTTTTATGACTTTAGATTTGCTTATAGCTTTATACACGTTATCTTAAGTTTTTTGGTATTTGAATAAGTGAAGAAGTTTCTTATTTAGTTATTTTCATATTTTAAAAATTTATGTGTTACTATAAAATTGTGAATATATTTATCAAAAAATAATAACTAATTAAATAATTTCTTAACGCCTAGACCCCGAGTAGTCGTTCTAGGCACTAGACCCCTCTCAACGCCTAGCACCCGACTAGCGATTTTTTGAACCATGGGTATTTGTCTATATCAAAGTACTTCAGTTGTATCAGTAATACCAGTTCTCTAATTAATACCAGTTGGTCTCAGTAATATCAGTTTCCTCAGTAGTACCAGTTGTCTCAGTAATACCAGTTGGCTCAGTAATACTCAGTTTTGTTTCAGTAGTACGAGTTGGCTCAATAATACCCAAAAAGCTTCTATTTAGCTATGAATCACTACGATTCAATACGATTCACTACGTATTTAACCACTATAATCCTCCTTAATTACCAATATAATCCTCTTTAATTTTGTCTCAGTAATACCAGTTGGCTCAGTAAAACCCATAAAATTTCTATTTACTTAATTACACTACGATTTACTTCGATTAATTGCGTATTTAACCATTATAATCTCCTTAATTACCAATGTAATGCCCTAAGACTATCAACAATGGTTTTAAGTTTCAACACCCTCCACATCATATCTCTCTCTTCCACATCCTTTTCTCTCTCTTCCACCTAATAATTCAACACCCACTAAAATTTTATACCCTACAATGGTTTGTTTAATAAAATTCAACACCCTATCCCACCATTTTTTATTTCATTATTTTTAATTTCTTTTATGTTTTAGATTTTTTGATTAGTTATTATTAATAACGACTATCGTTTGAAATTCAATTAGCGTAATTACGAATTAAATATTTTTTATTTTTTATTTTTTTGTTTTATTTATTTTTTATGTTTTTAATTAAAAAATGCAAATAGTAAAAACAAGAATAGAGAGAATCATTATTAAAACAAATACAATTACAAAAAAAACTTAAAATGCAATACAATACAATAAGAAGCACACAATACAACCAATAAAACACACATAACTTAATTAGTACAATAGACTGAACTCACAAACTTGGAAATCTTTTTAATCACGAGACATTCCGAATCTTGCCCATATGTGTTTGACTAGATCTGCTTGCAAATCGTGATGCACACTTGAATCACGCAACTCGGATCTAGCACGGACATGATTTGCAAATGCAGGTAGCACCTCGGTCGAGAATGGTTGCGGTGTACTAGAC
>PKMM01048725.1:11148-22355 GCA_002933915.1 Eutrema heterophyllum | reverse complement strand
AAACGGTCCAATTCAGATCCAAAACGGCAATATGTGGCCAAAATGATAAGAACGGACCGTTATTGCACAAGACAGACAAGATGGAGTGCTGAGACTAGATATAGGGATTAGAGACTCCTAAAGGTGGAAGGAGAAACATCCGTTATTTATTTTCTCATTTCTTTTAAGAAACCTCTGTGTCTGTATGAAAATTCGAAAAACGGGATATCGTCTATTGAACGGTCCATTTCAGATCCAAAAGGCAGTATATGGCCAAAATTCTAAGAACTGACCGTTATTGCATAAGGCAGACAAGATGGAGTGCTCAGACTAGATATAGGGTTTAGAGACTCATGAAGGTGGAAGGAGAAGCATCCATTACTTGTTTTCTCATTTCTTTAAAGAAACATATTGTCCCTATGAAAATTTGAAAAACAGGATGTCGTTTAGTAAACGGTCCAATTCAGATCCAAAACGGCAATATATGGCCAAAATGCTAAGAACGGACTGTTATTGCATAAGACAGACAAGATGGAGTGCTGAGACTAGATATAGGGATTCGAGACTCCTAAAGGTGGAAGGAAAAGCATATGTTACTTGTTTTCTCATTTCTTTTAAGAAACCTCTATGTCCGTATGAAAATTCGAAAAACGGGATATCGTCTAGTGAACGGTCCATTTCAGATCCCAAAAGGCAGTATATGGCCAAAATTCTAAGAACTGACCATTATTGCATAAGGCAGACAAGATGGAGTGTTGAGACTAGATATAGGAATTAGAGACTCATGAAGGTGGAAGGAGAAGCATCCATTACTTGTTTTCTCATTTCTTTAAAGAAACATATGTGTCCCTATGAAAATTTGAAAAACAGGATGTCGTTTAGTAAACGGTCCAATTCAGATCCAAAACAGCAATATATGGCCAAAATACTAAAAATGGACCGTTATTGCATAAGACAGACAAAATGGAGTGTTGAGACTAGATATAGGGATTAGAGACTCGTAAAGGTGTAGGGAAAAGCATATGTTACTTGTTTTCTCATTTTTTTTAAGAAACCTCTGGTCCCTATGAAAATTAGAAAAACGGGATTTCGTTTAGTAAACGGTCCAATTCATATCCAAAACGGAAATATATGGCTGAAATGCTAAGAACTGACCGTTATTGCATAAGACAGACAAGATGGAGTGCTGAGACTAGATATAGGGATTAGAGACTCCTTAAGGTGGAACGAGAAGCATCTGTTACTTGTTTTCTTATATCTATAAAGAAACCTCTGGTCCCTATGAAAATTTGAAAAACGGGATTTCGTTTAGTAAACGGTCCAATTCGGATCCAAAATGGCAATATATAGCCAAAATGGCAATATATGGCCAAAATGCTAAGAACATACCGTTATTGCATAAAACAGACAAGATGGAGTGCTGAGACTAGATATAGGGACTAGAGACTCCTAAAGGTGGAAGGAAAAGCATATGTTACTTGTTTTCTCATTTCTTTTAAGAAACCTCTATGTCCGTATGAAAATTCGAAAAACGGGATATCGTCTAGTGAACGGTCCATTTCAGATCCAAAACGGCAGTATATGGCCAAAATTCTAAGAACTGACCATTATTGCATAAGGCAGACAAGATGGAGTGTTGAGACTAGATATAGGAATTAGAGACTCATGAAGGTGGAAGGAGAAGCATCCATTACTTGTTTTCTCATTTCTNGTCTAGTAAACGGTCCAATTCGGATGCAAAATGGTAATATATGGCCAAAATGCTAAGAACATACCGTTATTGCATAAGACAGACAAGATAAAGTGCTGAGACTAGATATAGGGATTAGAGACTCCTAAACGTCGAACGAGAAGCATTTGTTACTTGTTTTCTCATTTCTGTAAAGAAACATATGTGTCCCTATGAAAATTTGAGAAATAGGATTTCGTCTAGTAAACGGTCCAATTCGGATCCAAAATGGTAATATATGGCCAAAATGCTAAGAACATACCGTTATTGCATAAGACAGACAAGATGTAGTGTTGAGACTAGATATAGGGATTAGAGACTCGTAAAGGTGTAGGGAAAAGCATATGTTACTTGTTTTCTCATTGTTTTTAAGAAACCTCTGGTCCCTATGAAAATTAGAAAAACGGGATTTCGTTTAGTAAACGGTCCAATTCATATCCAAAACGGAAATATATGGCTGAAATGCTAAGAACTGACCGTTATTGCATAAGACAGACAAGATGGAGTGCTGAGATTAGATATAGGGATTAGAGACTCCTTAAGGTAGAACGAGAAGCATCTGTTACTTGTGTTCTTATATCTATAAAGACACCTCTGGTCCCTATGAAAATTTGAAAAACGGGATTTTGTTTAGTAAACGGTCCAATTCGGATCCAAAATGGCAATATATGGCCAAAATGGCAATATATGGCCAAAATGCTAAGAACATACCGTTATTGCATAAAACAGACAAGATGGAGTGGTGAGACTAGATATAGGGATTAGAGACTCCTAAAGGTGGAAGGAGAAACATCCGTTACTTGTTTTCTCATTTCTTTAAAAAAACCTATGTGTCCCTTTGAAAATTCGAAAAACGTGATTTTGTATAGTAAACGGTCTAATTCAGATCCAAAATGACAATATATGGCCAAAATGCTACGAACGGACCGTTATGGCATAACACATACAAGATGGAGTGCATAGACTAGATTTGGGGATTAGAGACTCCTAAAGATGAAAAGAAAAGTATTTGTTACTTGTTTTCTCTTTTTTTTTAAGAAACCTCTATGTCCTTGTGAAATTTCAAAAAATGGGATATCGTCTAGTGTACGGTCCAATTCATATAAAAAACGGCAATATATGGCCGAAATGCTAAGAACTGACCGTTATTGCATAAGACAGACAAGATGGAGTGCTGAGACTAGATATAGGGATTAGAGACTCCTTAAGGTGGAACGAGAAGCATCTGTTACTTGTTTTCTTATATCTATAAAGAAACCTCTAGTCCCTATGAAAATTCGAAAAACGGGATTTCGTTTAGTAAACGGTCCACTTCGGATCCAAAATGGCAATATATGGCAAAAATGGCAATATATGGCCAAAATGCTAAGAACAGATCGTTATTGCATAAGACAGACAAGATGGAGTGCTGAGAATAGATATAGGGATTAGAGACTCCTAAAGGTGGAAGGATAAGCATCCGTTACTTGTTTCCTCATTTCTTTAAAAAAACCTCTATGTCCCTATGGAAATTCGAAAAACGTGATTTTGTGTAGTAAACGGTCCAATTCAGATCCAAAATGGCAATATATGGCCAAAATGCTACGAACGGACCGTTATGACATAACATATACATGATGGATAGAATAGACTAGATATAGGGATTAGAGACTCCTATAGGTGGAAGGAGAAGCATCCGTTACTTGTTTTCTCATTTCTTTTAAGAAACCTCTGGTCCCTATGAAAATTCGAAAAACGGGATTTCGTTTAGTAAACGGTCCAATTCGGATCAAAAATGGCAATATATGGCCAAAATGATAAGAACAGACCGTTATTGCATAAGACAGACAAGATGGAGTGCTGAGACTAGATATATGGATTAGAGACTCCTAAAGGTGGGAGGAGAAACATTCGTTACTTGTTTTCTCATTTCTTTAAGAAACCTCTGTGTCCCTATGAAAATTCGAAAAACGGGATATCGTCTAGTGTACGGTCCAATTCATATCCAAAACGGCAATATATAGCCGAAATGCTAAGAACTGACCGTTATTGCATAAGACAGACAAGATGGAGGGTTGAGACTAGATATAGGGATTAGAGACTCCTTAAGGTGGAAGGAGAAGCATCCATTACTTGTTTTCTCATTTCTTTATAGAAACATATGTGTCCCTATGAAAATTTGAAAAAACAGGATGTCGTTTAGTAAACGGTCCAATTCAGATCCAAAACGGCAATATATGGCCAGATTACTAAGAACGGACCGTTATTGCATAAGACGGACAAGATGGAGTGCTGAGACTAGATATAGGGATTAAAGACTCCTATAGGTGGAAGGAGAAGCATCCGTTACTTGTTTTTTCATTTCTTTTAAGAAACCTCTAGTCCCTATGAAAATTCGAAAAACGGGATTTCGTTTAGTAAACGGTCCAATTCGGATCCAAAATGGCAATATATGGCCAAAATGATAAGAACAGACCGTTATTGCATAAGACAGACAAGATGGAGTGCTGAGACTAGATATATGGATTAGAGACTCCTAAAGGTGGGAGGAGAAACATCCGTTACTTGTTTTCTCATTTCTTTTAAGAAACCTCTGTGTCCCTATGAAAATTCGAAAAACGGGATATCGTCTAGTGTACGGTCCAATTCATATCCAAAACGGCAATATATAGCCGAAATGCTAAGAACTGACCGTTATTGCATAAGACAGACAAGATGGAGGGTTGAGACTAGATATAGGGATTAGAGACTCCTTAAGGTGGAAGGAGAAGCATCCATTACTTGTTTTCTCATTTCTTTATAGAAACATATGTGTCCCTATGAAAATTTGAAAAAACAGGATGTCGTTTAGTAAACGGTCCAATTCAGATCCAAAACGGCAATATATGGCCAGATTACTAAGAACGGACCGTTATTGCATAAGACGGACAAGATGGAGTGCTGAGACTAGATATAGGGATTAAAGACTCCTATAGGTGGAAGGAGAAGCATCCGTTACTTGTTTTTTCATTTCTTTTAAGAAACCTCTAGTCCCTATGAAAATTCGAAAAACGGGATTTCGTTTAGTAAACGGTCCAATTCGGATCCAAAATGGCAATATATGGCCAAAATGATAAGAACAGACCGTTATTGCATAAGACAGACAAGATGGAGTGCTGAGACTAGATATATGGATTAGAGACTCCTAAAGGTGGGAGGAGAAACATCCGTTACTTGTTTTCTCATTTCTTTTAAGAAACCTCTGTGTCCCTATGAAAATTCGAAAAACGGGATATCGTCTAGTGTACGGTCCAATTCATATCCAAAACGGCAATATATAGCCGAAATGCTAAGAACTGACCGTTATTGCATAAGACAGACAAGATGGAGGGTTGAGACTAGATATAGGGATTAGAGACTCCTTAAGGTGGAAGGAGAAGCATCCATTACTTGTTTTCTCATTTCTTTATAGAAACATATGTGTCCCTATGAAAATTTGAAAAAACAGGATGTCGTTTAGTAAACGGTCCAATTCAGATCCAAAACGGCAATATATGGCCAGATTACTAAGAACGGACCGTTATTGCATAAGACGGACAAGATGGAGTGCTGAGACTAGATATAGGGATTAAAGACTCCTATAGGTGGAAGGAGAAGCATCCGTTACTTGTTTTTTCATTTCTTTTAAGAAACCTCTAGTCCCTATGAAAATTCGAAAAACGGGATTTCGTTTAGTAAACGGTCCAATTCGGATCCAAAATGGCAATATATGGCCAAAATGATAAGAACAGACCGTTATTGCATAAGACAGACAAGATGGAGTGCTGAGACTAGATATATGGATTAGAGACTCCTAAAGGTGGGAGGAGAAACATCCGTTACTTGTTTTCTCATTTCTTTTAAGAAACCTCTGTGTCCCTATGAAAATTCTAAAAACGTGATTTTGTGTAGTAAACAGTCTAATTCAGATCCAAATAGGCAATATTAGGCCAAAATGCTACGAACGGATAGTTATGGCATAACACATACAAGATGGAGTGCATAGACTAGATATAGGGATTAGAGACTCCTAAAGGTGGGAGGAGAAACATCCGTTACTTGTTTTCTCATTTCTTTTAAGAAACCTCTGTGTCCCTATGAAAATTCAAACAACAGGATATCGTCTTGTGAACGGTCCAATTCAGATCCAAAACGGCAGTATATGGCCAAAATTCTAAGAACTGACCGTTATTGCATAAGGCAGACAAGATGGAGTGTTGAGACTAGATATAGGAATTAGAGACTCATGAAGGTGGAAGGAGAAGCATCCATTACTTGTTTTCTCATTTCTTTAAAGAAACATATGTGTCCCTATGAAAATTTGAAAAACAGGATGTCGTTTAGTAAACTGTCCAATTCAGATCCAAAACGGCATCATATGGGCAGAATACTAAGAACGGACCGTTATTGCATAAGACAGACAAGATGGAGTGCTGAGACTAGATATAGGGATAAGAGACTCCTAAAGGTGGAACGAGAAGCATCTGTTACTTGTTTTCTTATTTTTATAAAGAAACATCTGGTCCCTATGAATATTTGAAAAACGGGATTTGGTTTAGTAAACGGTCCAATTCAGATCCAAAACGGCAGTATATGGCCAAAATTCTAAGAACTGACCGTTATTGCATAAGGCAGACAAGATGGAGTGTTGAGACTAGATATAGGAATTAGAGACTCATGAAGGTGGAAGGAGAAGCATCCATTACTTGTTTTCTCATTTCTTTAAAGAAACATATGTGTCCCTATGAAAATTTGAAAAACAGGATGTCGTTTAGTAAACTGTCCAATTCAGATCCAAAACGGCATCATATGGGCAGAATACTAAGAACGGACCGTTATTGCATAAGACAGACAAGATGGAGTGCTGAGACTAGATATAGGGATAAGAGACTCCTAATGGTGGAACGGGAAGCATCTGTTACTTGTTTTCTTATTTTTATAAAGAAACATCTGGTCCCTATGAATATTTGAAAAACGGGATTTGGTTTAGTAAAAGGTCCAATTCAGATCCAAAACGGCAGTATATGGCCAAAATTCTAAGAACTGACCGTTATTGCATAAGGCAGGCAAGATGGAGCGTTGAGACTAGATATAGGAATTAGAGACTCATGAAAGTGGAAGGAGAAGCATCCGTTACTTGTTTTCTCATTTCTTTAAAGAAACATATGTGTCCCTATGAAAATTTGAAAAACAGGATGTCGTTTAGTAAACTGTCCAATTCAGATCCAAAACGGCAGTATATGGCCAAAATTCTAAAAACTAGCCGTTATTGAATAAGGCAGACAAGATGGAGTGTTGAGACTAGATATAGGGATTAGACACTCCTAAAGGTGGAAGGAGAAGCATCCATTACTTGTTTTCTCATTTCTTTAAAGAAACATATGTGTCCCTACGAAAATTTGAAAAATAGGATGTCGTTTAGTAAACGTTCAATACAGATCCAAAACGGCAATATATGGCCAAAATGCTAAGAACGGACCGTTATTGCATAAGACAGACAAGATGGAGTGTTGAGACTAGATATAGGGATTAGAGACTCCTAAAGGTGGAAGGAAAAGCATCCGTTACTTGTTTTTTCATTTCTTTTAAGAAACCTCTGGTCCCTATGAAAACTAGAAATATGGGATTTCGTTTAGTAAACGGTCCAATTCAGATCCAAAACGGCAATATATGGCCAAAATGATAAGAACGGATTGTTATTGCATAAGACAGACAAGATGGAGTGCTGAGACAAGTTATAGGGATAGAGACTCCTAAAGGTGGAAGGAGAAGCATCCGTTACTTGTTTTCTCATTTCTTTTAAGAAACCTCGGTGTCCCTATGAAAATTCGAAAAACTTGATTTTGTGTCGTAAACGGTCCAACGCAGATCCAAAACAGCAATATATTGCCAAAATGCTACGAACGGACCATTATGGCATAACACATAGAAGATGGACTGCATATACTTGATTTAGGGATTAGAGACTCCTAAAGATGGAAGGAAAAATATCCGTTACTTGTTTTCTCATTTCTTTTAAGAAACCTCCGTGTCTCTATGAAAATTAAAAAAACGGGATATCGTCTAGTGTACGGTCCAATTCACATCTAAAACAACAATATATGGCCAAAATGCTAAGAACGGACCGTTATTGCATGAGACAGACAAGATGGAGTGCTGAGACTAGATATAGGGATTAGAGACTCCTAAAGGTGGAAGTAGAAGCATTCGTTACTTGTTTTCTCATTTATTTAACGAAACCTCTGTGTCCCTATGAAAATTTTAAAAACCTGAATTTGTGTAGTAAACGGTCAAATTCAGATCCAAAACGGCAATATATGGCCAAAATGGTACGAACGGACCGTTATGGAATAACACATACAAGATGGAGTGCATAGACTAGATATAGTGATTAAAGACTCCTAAAGGTGGAATGAGAAGCATACGTTACTTGTTTTCTCATTTCTTTTATGAAACCTCTGTGTCCTTATGAAAGTTTGAAAAATGGGATATCGTCTAGTGAATTGTCCAATTCACATCTAAAACCGCAATATATGGCCAGAATGATAGGAACGGACCGTTATTGCATAAGACAAACAAGATGGAGTGCTGAGACTAAATATAGGGATTAGAGACTCCTAAAGGTGGAAGTAGAAGCATCCGTTACTTGTTTTCTTATTTCTTTAAAGAAACCTCTGTGTCCCTATGAAAATATGAAATACATGATTTTACGTAGTAAACGGTCAAATTCATATAAAAAACGGCAATATATTGCCAAAATGCTACGAATGGATCGTTATGGAATAACACATACAAGATGGAGTGCATAGACTAGATATAGTGATTAGAAACTCCTAAAGGTGGAATGAGAAGCATACGTTACTTGCTTTCTCATTTCTTTTATGAAACCTCTGTGTCTCTATGAAAATTTGAAAAAAGGGATATCGTCTAGTGAACGGTCCAATTCACATCTAAAACGGCAATATATGGCCAAAATGCTAAGAACGGACCGTTATTACATAAGACAGACAAGATGGAGTGCTGAGACTATATATAGGGATTAGAGACTCCTAAAGGTGGAAGTAGAAGCATCTGTTACTTGTTTTCTCATTTCTGTAAAGAAACCTCTGTACCCCTATGAAAACTCGTAAAACGGGATATCGTCTAGTGAACGGTTCAAGTTAGATCTAAAACGGCAATATATGGCCAAAATTATAAGAACAGACCGTTATTACATAAAACAGACAAGATGGAGTGCTGAGACTAGATATAGGGATCAGAGACTCCTAAATGTGGAACGAGAAGCATCTGTTACCTGTTTTCTTATTTCTATAAAGAAACCTCTGGTCCCTATGAAAATTCGAAAAACAGGATTTCGTTTAGTAAACGGTCCAATTTGGATCCAAAATGGCAATATATGGCCAAAATTCTAAGAATTGACTGTTATTGCATAAGACAGACAAGATGGCGTGCTGAGACTAGATATAGGGATTAGAGACTCCTAAAATGTGGAAGTAGAAGCATATGTTACTTGTTTTCTCATTTCTTTAAAGAAACCTTTATGTCCTTATGAAAATTTGAAAAACGTGATTTTGTGTAGTAAACGGTCAAATTCAGATCCAAAACGGCAAAATATGGCCAAAATGCTACGAACGGACCGTTATGGAATAACACATACAAGATGGAGTGCATAGACTAGATATAGTGATTAGAGACTCCTAAAGGTGGAATGAGAAGCATATGTTACTTGTTTTCTCATTTCTTTTAAGAAACCTCTGTGTCCCTATGAAAATTAAAAAAACGGGATATCGTCTAGTGAACGGTCCAATTCACATCTAAAACGGCAATATATGGCCAAAATGCTACGAATGGACCGTTATGGCATATCACATATAAGATCGACTGCATAGACTAAATATAGTGATTCGAGACTCCTAAAGGTGGAAGGACAACCATATGTTACTTGTTTTCTCATTTCTTTTAAGAAACCTCCGTGTCCCTATGAAAATTCAAAAAACGGGATATCGTCTAGTGAATGGTCCAATTCAGATCCAAGACGGCAATATATGGCCAAAATGCTAAGAACTGACCGTTATTGCATAAGACAGACAAGATGGAGTGCTGAGACTAGATATAGGGATTAGAGACTCCTAAAGCTGGAAGGAGAAGCATTATGTTACTTGTTTTCTCATTTCTTTAAAGAAATGTATGTATCCCTATGAAAATTCGAAAAACGGGATATCGTATAGTGAACGGCCCAATTCACATCTAAATCGGCAATATATGGCCAAAATGCTAAGAACGGACCGTTATTGCATAAGACAGACAAGATGGAGTGCATAGACTAGATATAGTGATTAGAGACTCCTAAAGGTGGAAGGAGTATCATACGTTACTTGTTTTCTCATTTCTTTTCAGAAACTTCTGTGTCCCTATGAAAAATAAAAAAACAGGATATCGTCTAGTGAACGGTCTAATTCACATCTAAAACGGCAATATATGGCCAAAATGCTAAGAACGGACCTTTATTGCATAAGACAGACAAGATGGAGTGCTGAGACTAGATATAGAGATTAGAGATTCTTAAAGGTGGAAGTAGAAGCATATGTTACTTGTTTTCTCATTTCTTTTAAGAAACCTCTGTGTCCCTATGAAAATTAAAAAAACGGGATATCGTCTAGTGAACGGTCCAATTCACATCTAAAACGGCAATATATGGCCAAAATGCTAAGAACGGACCGTTATTGCATAAGACAGACAAGATGGAGTGCTGAGACTAGATATAGAGATTAGAGACTCCTAAAGGTGGAAGTAGAAGCATCTGTTACTTGTTTTCTCATTTATTTAAAGAAACCTTTGTGTATCTATGAAAATTTGAAAAACGTGATTTTGTGTTGTAAACGGTCAAATTCATATCCAAAACGGCAATATATGACCAAAATGCTACGAACGGACCGTTATGGCATAACACATACAAGATAGAGTGCATAGACTAGATATAGTGATTAGAGACTCCTAAAGGTGGAATGAGAAGCATACATTACTTGTTTTCTCATTTCTTTTATGAAACCTCTGTGTCTCTATGAAAATTTGAAAAATGGGATATCGTCTAGTGAACGGTCCAATTCACATCTAAAACGGCAATATATGGCCAAAATGTTAAGAACGGACCGTTATTGCATAAGACAGACACGATGGAGAGCTGAGACTAGATATAGGGATTAGAGACTCCTAAAGGTGGAAGTAGAAGCATCCGTTACTTGTTTTCTCATTTATTTATTGAAACCTCTATGTCCCTATGAAAATTTTAAAAACCTGATTTTGTGTAGTAAACGGTCAAATTCAAATCCAAAACGGCAATATATGGCCAAAATGCTACGAACAGACTGGTATGGAATAACACATACAAGATGGGGTGCTGAGAATAGATATAGGGATTAGTGACTCCTAAAGGTGGAAGGAAAAGCATAATGTTACTTGTTTTCTCATTTCTTTAAAGAAACATATGTGTCCCTATGAAAAT
>PKMM01048725.1:0-10349 GCA_002933915.1 Eutrema heterophyllum | reverse complement strand
GACTAGATATAGGGATTAGAGACTCCAAAAGGTGGAAGGAGAAACATCCGTTACTTGTTTTCTCTTTTCTTTTAAGAAACCTCTGTGTCCGTATGAAAATTCGAAAAACGGGATATCGTCTAGTGAACGGTCTATTTCATATCCAAAACGGCAGTATATGGCCAAAATTCTAAGAACTGACCGTTATTGCATAAGGCAGATAAGATGGAGTGTTGAGACTAGATATATGAATTAGAGACTCATGAAGGTGGAAGGAGAAGCATCCATTACTTGTTTTCTCGTTTCTTTAAAGAAACATATGTGTCCCTATGAAAATTTGAAAAACAGGATGTCGTTTAGTAAACGGTCCAATTCAGATCCAAAACGGCAATATATGGCCGAAATGCTAAGAACGGACCGTTATTGCATAAGACATACAAGATGGAGTGCTGAGACTAGATATAGGGTTTAGAGACTCCTAAAGGTGGAAGGAGAAACATCCGTTACTTGTTTTCTCATTTCTTTTAAGAAATCTCTGTGTCCGTGTAAAAATTCAAAAAACGGGATATCGTCTAGTGAACGGTCCATTTCAGATCCAAAACGGCAGTATATGGCCAAAATTCTAAGAACTGACCATTATTGCATAAGGCAGACAAGATGGAGTGTTGAGACAAGATATAGGAATTAGAGACTCATGAAGGTAGAAGGAGAAGCATCCATTACTTGTTTTCTCATTTCTTTAAAGAAACATATGTGTCCCTATGAAAATTTGAAAAACAGGATGTCGTTTAGTAAACGGTCCAATTCAGATCCAAAACGGCAATATATGGCCAAAATACTAAAAATGGACCGTTATTGCATAAGACAGACAAAATGTTGTGCTGAGACTAGATATAGGGATTAGGGGCTCCTAAAGGTGTAGGGAAAAGCATATGTTACTTGTTTTCTTATTTTTTTTAAGAAACCTCTGGTCCCTACGAAAATAAGAAAAACGGGATTTCGTTTAGTAAACGGTCCAATTCATATCCAAAATGGAAATATATGGCCGAAATGCTAAGAATTGACCGTTATTTCATAAGACAGATAAGATGGAGTGCTGAGACTAGATATAGGGATTAGAGACTCCTTAAGGTGGAACGAGAAGCATTTGTTACTTGTTTTCTTATATCTATAAAGAAACCTCTGCTCCCTATGAAAATTTGAAAAACGGGATTTCGTTTAGTAAACGGTCCAATTCGGATCCAAAATGGCAATATATGGCCAAAATGGCAATATATGGCCAAAATGGCAATATATGGCCAAAATGCTAAGAACATACCGTTATTGCATAAGACAGACAAGATGGAGTGCATAGACTAGATATAGGGATTAGAGACTCCAAAAGGTGGAAGGAGAAACATCCGTTACTTGTTTTCTCATTTCTTTTAAGAAACCTCTGTGTCCGTATGAAAATTCGAAAAACGGGATATCGTCTAGTGAACGGTCCATTTCAGATCCAAAACGGCAGTATATGGCCAAAATTCTAAGAACTGACCGTTATTGCATAAGACAGACAAGATGGAGTGCTGAGACTAGATATAGGGATTAGAGACTCCTAAATGTGGAAAGAGAAGCATCTGTTACTTATTTTCTCATTTCTTTAAAGAAACCTCCGTCTCCCTATGAAAATTTGAAAAGCGGGATTTTGTCTAGTAAACGGTCCAATTCATATCCAAAACGGCACTATATGGCCAAAAAGCTAAGAACAGACCGTTATTGCATAAGACAGACAAGATGGAGTGCTGAGACTAGATATAGGGATTAGAGACTCCTAGATGTGGAAGGAGAAGCATCCGTTACTTGTTTTCTCATTTCTTTAAAGAAACCTCCGTCTCCCTATGAAAATTTGAAAAAGGGATTTTGTCTAGCAAACGGTCCAATTCAGATCCAAAACGGCAATATATGGCCAAAATGCTAAGAACGGACCGTTATTGCATAAGACAGACAAGATGGAGTGCTGAGACTAGATATAGGGATTAGAGACTCATGAAGGTGGAAGGAGAAGCATCCATTACTTGTTTTCTCATTTCTTTAAAGAAACATATGTGTCCCCTATGAAAATTTGAAAAACAGGATGTCGTTTAGTAAACGGTCCAATTCAGATTCAAAACGGCAATATATGGCGAAAATGCTAAGAACGGACCGTTATTGCATAAGACAGACAAGATGGAGTGCTGAGACTAGATATAGGGATTAGAGACTCCTAAAGGTGGAAGAAGAAACATCCGTTACTTGTGTTCTCATTTCTTTTAAGAAACCTCTGTGTCCGTATGAAAATTCGAAAAACGGGATATCGTCTAGTGAACGGTCCATTTTAGATCCAAAACGGCAGTATATGGCCAAAATTCTAAGAACTGACCGTTATTGCATAACATATACAAGATGGATAGCATAGACTAGATATAGGGATTAGAGACTCCTAAAGGTGGAAGGAGAAGCATCCATTACTTGTTTTCTCATTTCTTTAAAGAAACATATGTGTCCCTAAGAAAATTTGAAAAACAGGATGTCGTTTAGTAAACGGTCCAATTCAGATCCAAAAAGGCAATATGTGGCCAAAATGATTAGAACGGACCGTTATTGCATAAGACAGACAAGATGGAGTGCTGAGACTAGATATAGGGATTATAGACTCCTAAAGTTGGAAGGAGAAGAATCCGTTACTTGTTTTCTCATTTCTTTTAAGAAACCTCTGTGTCCGTATGAAAATTCAAAAAACGGGATATCGTCTAGTGTACGGTCCAATTCATATCCAAAACGGAAATATATGGCCGAAATGCTAAGAATAGACTGTTATTGCATTAGACAGACAAGATGGAGTGCTGAGAATAGATATAGGGATTAGAGACTCCTAAAGGTGGATGGAGAAGTATCCGTTACTTGTTTTCTCATTTCTTTACAGAAACCTCGGTGTCCCTATGTCATTCTAAAAATGTGATTTCGTATAGTAAACGGTCTAATTCAAAACCAAAATGACAATATATGGCCAAAATGCTACGAACGGACCGTTATGGCATAACACATACAAGATGGAGTGCATAGACTAGATTTGGGGATTAGAGACTCCTAAAGATGGAAAGAAAAGTATTTGTTACTTGTTTTCTCATTTCTTGTAAGAAACCTCTGTGTCTCTATGAAAATTCCAAAAACGGGATATCGTCTAGTGTACGAAATGCTAAGAACTGACCGTTATTGCATAAGACAGACAATATGGAGTGCTGAGACTAGATATAGGGATTAGAGACTCCTTAAGGTGGAACGAGAAGCATCTGTTACTTGTTTTCTTATATCTATAAAGAGACCTCTGGTCCCTATGAAAATTCGAAAAACGGGATTTCGTTTAGTAAACGGTCCAATTCGGATCCAAAATGGCAATATATGGCCAAAATGGCAATATATGGCCAAAATGGAAATATATGGCCAAAATGATAAGAACAGACCGTTATTGCATAAGACAGACAAGATGGAGTGCTGAGACTAGATATAGGGATTAGAGACTCTTACAGGTGGAAGGATAAGCATCCGTTACTTGTTTCCTCATTTATTTAAAAAAACCTCTCTGTCCCTACGGAAATTCGAAAAACGTGATTTTGTGTAGTAAACGGTCCAATTCAGATCCAAAATGGTAATATATGGCCAAAATGCTACGAACGGACAGTTATGGCATAACATATACAAGATGGATACCAAAGACTAGATATAGGGATTAGAGACTCCTAAAGATGGAAGGAGAAGCATCTGTTACTTGTTTTCTCATTTCTTTTAAGAAACCTCCGTGTCCCTATGAAAATTCAAAAAACGAGATATCGTCTAGCAAACGGTCCAATTCAGATCCAAAACTGCAATATATGGCCTAAATGTTAAGAACGGACCGTTATTGCATAAGACAGACAAGATGGAGTGCTGAGACTAGATATAGTGATTAGAGACTCTTAAAGGTGGAAGTAGAAGCATCCGTTACTTGTTTTCTCATTTCTTTAAAGAAACCTCTGTGTCCCTATGAAAATTTGAAATACGTGATTTTACGTAGTAAACAGTCAAATTCAGATCAAAAACGGCAATATATTGACAAAATGCTACGAATGGACCGTTATGGAATAACACATACAAGATGGAGTGCTGAGACTAGATATAGGGATTAGAGACTCCTAAATGTGGAACGAGAAGCATCTGTTACCTGTTTTCTTATTTCTATAAAGAAACCTCTGGTCCCTATGAAAATTCGAAAAACAGGATTTCGGTTAGTAAACGGTCCAATTTGGATCCAAAATGGCAATATATGGCCAAAATGCAAAGAACGGATCGTTATTGCATAAGACAGACAAGATGGCGTGCTGAGACTAGATATAGGGATTAGAGACTCCTAAAGGTGGAAGTAGAAGCATATGTTACTTGTTTTCTCATTTCTTTAAAGAAACATATGTGTCCCTATGAAAATTCGAAAAATGGGATATCGTCTAGTGAACGGCCCAATTCACATCTAAAACGGCAATATATGGCCAAAATGCTAAGAACGGACCGTTATTGCATAAGACAGACAAGATGGAGTGCTGAGACTAGATATAGAGATTAGAGACTCCTAAAGGTGGAAGTAGAAGCATCCGTTACTTGTTTTCTCATTTATTTAAAGACACCTTTGTGTATCTATGAAAATTTGAAAAACGTGATTTTGTGTTGTAAACGGTCCAATTCAGATCCAAAACGGCAATATATGACCAAAATGCTACGAACGGACCGTTATGGCATAACACATACAAGATGGAGTGCATAGACTAGATATAGTGATTAGAGACTCCTAAAGGTGGAAGGAGAACCATACGTTACTTGTTTTCTCATTTCTTTTAAAAAACCTCTGTGTCCCTATGAAAATTTAAACAACAGGATATCGTCTTGTGAACGGTCCAATTCACATATAAAATGGCAATATATGGCCAAAATGCTAAGAACGGACTGTTATTGCATAAGACAGACAAGATGGAGTGCTGAGACTAGATATAGGGATTAGAGACTCCTAAAGGTGGAAGTAGAAGCATACGTTACTTGTTTTCTCATTTCTTTTAAGAAACCTTTGTGTCTCTATGAAATTTTGAAAAACGTGATATCGTCTATGAAAATTTGAAAAACGTGATTTTGTGTTGTAAACGGTCCAATTCATATCCAAAACGGCAATATATGACCAAAATGCTACGAACGGACCGTTATGGCATAACACATACAAGATGGAGTGCATAGACTAGATATAGTGATTAGAGACTCCTAAAGGTGGAATGAGAAGAATACCTAACTTGTTTTCTCATTTCTTTTAAGAAACCTCCATGTCCCTATGAAAATTCAAAAAACGGGATATCGTCTAGTGAACGGTCCAATTCACATCTAAAACGGCAATATATGGCCAAAATGTTAAGAACGGACCGATATTGCATAAGACAGATATAAGGATTAGAGACTCCTAAAGGTGGAAGTAGAAGCATCCGTTACTTGTTTTCTCATTTATTTAAAGAAACCTCTGTGTATCTATGAAAATTTGAAAAACCTGATTTTGTCTAGTGAACGGTCCAATTCAGATCTAAAACGGCAATATATGGCCAAAATGCTAAGAACTGACCGTTATTGCATAAGACAGACAAGGTGGAGTGATGAGAATATATATAAGGATTAGAGACTCCTAAAGGTGGAAGTAGAAGCATATGTTACTTGTTTTCTCATTTATTTAAAGAAACCTTTGTGTATCTATGAAAATTTGAAAAACCTGATTTTGTGTTGTAAACGGTCCAATTCAGATCAAAAACGGCAATATATGACCAAAATATTACGAACGGACCGTTATGGCATAACACATACAAGATGGAGTGCATAGACTAGATATAGTGATTAGAGACTCCTAAAGGTGGAATGAGAAGCATACGTTACTTGTTTTCTCATTTCTTTTATGAAACCTCTGTGTCCCTATGAAAATTTGAAAAATAGGATATCGTCTAGAGAACGGTCCAATTCACATCTAAAACGGCAATATATGGCCAAAATGCTAAGAACGGACCGTTTTTGCATAAGACATACAAGATGGAGTGCTGAGACTAGATATAGGGATTAGAGACTCCTAAAGGTGGAAGTAGAAGCATCCGTTACTTGTTTTCTCATTTCTTTTAAGAAACCTCTGTCTCTCTATGAAATTTTGAAAAACGGGATATCGTCTAGTGAACGGTCCAATTCACATCTAAAATGGCAATATATGGCCAAAATGCTAAGAACGGGACCAATTGTGCATAAGACAAACAAGATGGAGTGCTGAGACTATATATAGGGATTAGAGACTCCTAAAGGTGGAAGTAGAAGCATCTGTTACTTGTTTTCTCATTTATTTAAAGAAACCTTTGTGTCCCTACGAAAATTTGAAAAACGTGATTTTGTGTTGTAAACGGTCCAATTTAGATCCAAAACGGCAATATATGACCAAAATGCTACGAACGGACCGTTATGAAATAACATATACAAGATGGAGTGCATAGACTAGATATAGTCATTAGAGACTCCTAAAGGTGGAATGAGAAGAATACGTAACTTGTTTTCTCATTTCTTTTAAGAAACCTCTGTGTCCATATGAAAATTCAAAAAACGGGATATCGTCTAGCGAACAGTCCAATTCATATCGAAAACGGAAATATATAGCCCAAATGCTAAGAACTACCCGTTATTGCATAAGACAGACAAGATGGAGTGCTAAGACTAGATATAGGGATTAGAGACTCCTAGAGGTGGAAGGAGAAGCATCTATTACTTGTTTTCTCATTTCTTTAAAGAAACATAAATGTCCCTATGAAAATTTAAAAAACATGATGTCTTCTAGTAAACAGTCCAATTCAGATCCAAAACGACAATATGTGGCCAAAATGCTAAGAACAGACCATTATTGCATAAGACATACAAGATGGAGTGCAGAGAATATATATAGTTATTAGAGACTCCTAAAGGTGGAATGAGAAGCATACGTTACTTGTTTTCTCATTTCTTTTAAGAAACCTCTGTGTCCCTATGAAAATTCAAAAAACGGGATATCCTATAGTGAACGATCTAATTCAGATCCAAATAGGCAATATATGGCCAAAATGCTAAGAGCTACCCGTTATTGCATAAGACAGACAAGATGGAGTGCTGAGACTAGATATAGGGATTAGAGACTCCTAGAGGTGGAAGGAGAAGCATCTATTACTTGTTTTCTCATTTCTTTAAAGAAACATAAATGTCCCTATGAAAATTTAAAAAACATGATGTCTTCTAGTAAACAGTCCAATTCAGATCCAAAACGGCAATATGTGGCCAAAATGCTAAGAACAGACCATTATTGCATAAGACAGACAAGATGGAGTGCTGAAACTAGATATATATGGATTAGAGACTTCTGAAGGTGGAAGGAGAAGCATCCATTACTTGTTTCCTCATTTCTTTAAACAAACATAATTGTCCCAATTAAAATTTGAAAAACATGATGTCGTCTAGTAAACAGTCCAATTCAGATCCAAAACGGCAATATATATCTAAAATGCTAAGAACGGACCGTTATTGCATAAGACAGACAAGATGGAGTGCATAGACTAGATATAGTGATTAGAGACTCCTAAAGGTGGAAGGAGAACCATACGTTACTTGTTTTCTCATTTCTTTTAAGAAACCTCCGTGTCCCTATAAAAATTCTAAAAACGGGATAACGTCTAGTGAACGGTCCAATTCAGATCCAAAACGGCAATATATGGCCAAAATGCTAAGAACTGACCGTTATTGCATAAGACAGACAAGATGGAGTGCTGAGACTAGATATAGGGATTAGAGACTCCTAAAGGTGGAAGTAGAAGCATATGTTACTTATTTTCTCATTTCCTTAAAGAAACCTCTGTGTCCCTATGAAAATTTAAAAAAACGTGATTTTGTGTAGTAAACGGTAAAATTCAGATCCAAAACGGCAATATATGGCAAAATGCTACAAGCGGAGCTTTATGGCATAACACATACAAGATGGAGTGCATAGACTAGATATAGTGATTAGAGATTCCTAAAGGTGGAAGGAGAACCATACGTTACTTGTTTTCTCATTTCTTTTAAGAAACCCCCGTGTCCCTATGAAAATTCAAAAAACGGGATATCGTCTAGTGAACGGTCCAATTCAGATCCAAAACGGCAATATATGGCCAAAACGCTAAGAACTGATCGTTATTGCATAAGACAGACAAGATGGAGTGCTGAGCTTAGATATAAGGATTATATACTCCTAAAGGTGGAAAGAGAAGCATCCGTTACTGGTTTTCTCATTTCTTTTAAGAAACCTCTGTGTCCCTATGAAAATTTGAAAAACGGGATATCGTCTAGTGAACGGTCCAATTCACATCTAAAACGGCAATATATGGCCAAAATGCTAAGAACAGACTGTTATTGCGTAAGACAGACAAGGTGGAGTGTTGAGACTAGATTTTGAGAATAGAGACTCCTAAAGGTGGAAGTAGAAGCATCTGTTACTTGTTTTCTCATATATTTAAAAAAACCTCTGTGTATCTATGAAATTTTGAAAAACGTTATTTTTTGTTGTAAACGGTCCAATTCAGATCCAAAACGGCAATATATGGCCAAAATGCTACGAGGGGACCTTCATGGCATAACACATACAAGATGGAGTGCATAGACTAGATATAGTGATTAGAGACTCCTAAAGGTGGAAGGAGAACCATACGTTACTTGTTGTCTCATTTCTTTTAAGAAACCCCAGTGTCCCTATGAAAATTCAAAAAATGGGATATCGTCTAGTGAACGGTCCAATTCAGATCTAAAACGGCAATATATGGCCAAAATGCTAAGAACTGACCGTTATTGCATAAGACAGACAAGATAGAGTGATGAGACTAGATATAAGGACTAGAGACTCCTAAAGGTGGAAGGAGAACCATCCGTTACTTGTTTTCTTATTTCTTTTAAGAAACCTCTGTGTCCCTATGAAAATTTGAAAAACCGGGTATCGTCTAGTGAACGGTTCAATTTACATCTAAAACGGCAATATATGGCCAAAATGCTAAGAACAGACTGTTATTGCATAAGACAGACAAGGTGGAGTGCTGAGACTAGATATAGAGATTAGAGACTCCTAAAGGTGGAAGGAGAAGCATCCGTTACTTGTTTTCTCATTTATTTAAAGAAACCTCTGTGTATCTATGAAAATTTGAAAAACCTGATTTTGTGTTGTAAACGGTCCAATTCAGATCAAAAACGGCAATATATGACCAAAATACTACGAACGGACCGATATTGCATAACACATACAAGATGGAGTGCATAGACTAGATATAGTGATTAGAGACTCCTAAATGTGGAATGAGAAGCATACGTTACTTGTTTTCTCATTTTTTTTAAGAAACCTCCGTGTCCCAATGAAAATTTGAAAAACGGGATATCGTCTAGTGAACGGTCCAATTCACATCTAAAACGGCAATATATTGCAAAAATATTAAGAACAGACCGTTATTACGTAAGACAGACAAGATGGAGTGCTGAGACTAGATAAAGGGATTAGAGACTTCTAAAGGTGGAAGTAGAAGCATATGTTACTTGTTTTCTCATTTATTTAAAGAAACCTCTCTATCCCTATGAAAATTTGAAAAACGTGATTTTGTGTTGTAAACGGTCCAATTCAGATCCAAAACGGCAATATATGACCAAAATGCTACGAAAGGACCGTATGGCATAACACATACAAGATGGAGTGCATAGACTAGATATAGTCATTAGAGACTCCTAAAGGTGGAATGAGAAGCATACATTACTTGTTTTCTCATTTCTTTTGAGAAACCTCCGTGTCCCTATGAAAATTCCAAAAACGGGATATCGTCTAGTGAACGGTCCAATTCAGATCCAAAACGGCAATATATGGCCAAAATGCTAAGAACTACCCTTATTGCATAAGACAGACAAGATGGAAAGCTGAGACTAGATATAGGAATTAGAGACTCCAGAAGGTGGAAGGAGAAGCATCTATTAGTTGTTTTCTCATTTCGTTAAATGAACATAAATGTCCCTATGAAAATGAAAAAAACATGATGTCGTCTAGTAAACAGTCCAATTCAGATCCAAAATGGCAATATATGGCCAAAAGGCTAAGAACAGACCGTTATGGCATAAGACATACAAGATGGAGGGCTGAGAATAGATATAGTGATTATAGACTCCTAAAGATGGAAGGAGAAGCGTACGTTGTTTTCTCATTTCTTTTAAGAAACCTCCGTGTCCCAATGAAAATTCAAAAAACGGGATATCGAATAGTGAACGGTCTAATTCAGATCCAAAACGGCAATATA
>PKMM01048704.1:1652067-1706222 GCA_002933915.1 Eutrema heterophyllum | reverse complement strand
TTTTCTTAGACTCATCTAAGTTTAATTCTGTGTTGGGGAATGTCGTGCTTGTCGGGGTGTTAAGGTTCTCGGCACATGTATATGTGCAGGGACCTTGTGTGTTGGGGGTGTAGAGTGTCATGTGTTGTTTGACACGGGAGCATCGCATTGCTTCGTTTCCCCGGAGTTGGCCAAGAAGGCTAATCTTCGAAGCGAGCCCGGTGTGAGTTTGGGTTTCGTGGAGGTTGTCGGAGGGAAGCTCCTGAGAATTCACGGTCGGGTGCGAGATGTGGATGTTCAGGTAACAGGAGAGTCCATGCCTGCCGATTTGATTATCTGCTCAGTGGAGCTGTACGATGTCATCTTGGGCATGGATTGGCTCGGGAAGTTCAGAGCGCATCTGGACTGTCACCGAGGGCGAGTCGAGTTCGACCGAGGGAAAGGGAAGTTGGTGTATCAGGGTGTGATGGCTTGGGCGGATTTTGTGGAGGAGTTTAACTCCAAGTACTTCCCTCATGAGGCGTTCAACCGGTTAGAGTCGAGGCTTGCGAGTTTGACGAGTATGAGGTGGAGTTCAACTGGCTCGGGTCTTATGTTAGACGAGCGGTTGAGAGTGAGTCAGCCCGTGTGCAGAGATTTCTGATGGGTCTTCGGGTTGACTTGAGGAACCGTTGCAGGGGAGTATCGATCGATACCAGGGGTGTATCGATCGATACCAGGGGTGTATTGATCGATACCAGTCCTTTGTCGATAGACTCGTGTTGTCTCAGTATCGATCGATACCAGTCGTGTTGTTTCAGTATCGGTCGATACCAGTCCCTTGTCGATAAACGCGTGTTGTTTAAGTATCGATCGATACCAGCCTTGTATCGGTCGATACCAGTCTTTGGTTGTGCCTTGAAAGCGTGGTGTGTGTTTACTTTTCCGGCTGTGTGTTTAGTTTTTCTTGGAATAGAATTGCTAGGCGTTGGTTTAGTTTTTCATGGAATTGAATTGCTAATTGTGCTGGAAGTTTTAATTGGTGTTAATTAATTCTTAGTGTTGATAATTGATAATTGCTGATTGTTGTGCTTGTTGGTAGCCTGTTGTTGGGAGGATCAATCTCACTCAGCGTTTGGTTAGCCAAATGTTGATGCATCACTTTTGTTGATGCAGGTAAAGATAAGGCGTGATCGTGGAATCGAGGCAGTGAAGAGGGGATGACTAGGACACGAGGTTTTTGTTGTTGTTGTTACTGCTTTTGCTGTAGAACTTGTTCTTGTGTTGTTTAATTATTTCTGGAAGTTTTTAAAAAAATATAAAAAAAATAAAATAAAAAAGAAAGCGGTCGTTTCAATATCGGTCAATCCAGTGAAGACGAAGAGGAGTGACGTTTTGGCAGAAGAAAAATCGATTGATCGTTCCATCATTCGATCGATCGTTTGATCATTCGATAGGTCGATCTAGTCAAGAACGGTCAATCCTTTCTCTATCGATGAGCTCGTCGTCACTGACCTTGAAATATGAATTCGTTGGATCAAATTTGAAATGCCCAAAGTAGAAAAGCAAAGCTAGAGAGAATTGAAAAGCAAATCCAAAACAAGAGACATGAAGCAAAACATAAATGATGGATAGTTGATGGAATAGAGATAATAAATGTCTGGTAAATCAAACCTTAACAAACAAGAAAAGCAAAAGAATTCAAAATAAAACAGAGAAAACAAATGTCTATATTGCTATATCACATGTCCTTCTCTTGTGACCTTCAATACCACATCGACTGCACTTGTGCTTCTTCGACCCTTGTGATCCTTGTGACGATCGTATCTTGTCTTCGACTATTTCGTTTCTTTGTTTTCTTCGTCTACCAGCTGCTCCTCGAGTTCCAGGTGTTAGAACTATGACATGTTCAACATCCAGTGGAACAGGCCATGCGTCTTCAGGAACATCTATTGGATTAATGCTTTCCTGATAAAGCCTTCTCCATGCAGCAGTAGTATACCTTTCATCAGTGAGTGGGTGTAGGTCATTGCCCACAGAAAAAGCTACTTTAATGGCGTGTCTGCAAGGAATTTGTGACAAGTCATACTTTCCACATGAACACATTCTTCTGTCCAAATCAACAATGCAGTCGAATTCGTCGCCTTTTACTAGAAATTTGTTGTAGTTAACCGGATAAAGAATAAATGTTTTACCCTTCTCAATCCTTCTATCAATTTTTTCTCCACCTCAATGGTTAAAGGGTCTTGCTTCTTTGAGCTTAATGTTCTACGCTCATAAAAACACCGCGTTAACATTTCTATGATGTTGTCCAACAAAGGATTTATTGGATACTCGCTCGGTGATCGCAATGCCGAATTTATCGATTCGGCGGGATTATTGGTCCTAATGTCATACCTGGATCCAGGAAATCGACAACGAGCCCATTTTTTCACATCAGCGTCCACTAGATATTTCCTACAAGCGGACTAATACTGCAAATTCTGTTGAAGTTCCTCTCAAAATCAGCAACCCTATATGCTTTTGAAACCTTTTCAACCAAGCCAGCCAGGCCCCTCGCCTTGAAATATGTTACCACATTATTCAACAAATGGTGGATGCAAATTCCATGTCTAGATAGCGGATACACTTTAGCAAGTGATTTAGTAATTGATGTATTTCTATCTGACACAAACGCCAAACCTTGGTCGTCTGAAATAACAACATTTAGTTGCATTAAAAACCACTCCCATGATCGGTCATTCTCTGAATCAACAACCCCAAATTTAATTGGATACAAATTAGAGTTACCATCTAACGATGTAGCAACTAGTAGAACTCCTTTGTATTTACTCTTCAAAAACGTACCATAAACAACAATGACCCTCCGAATGGCTTGTAGAACCCTCTTACAGATTGACCGAAAGAAATAAATAGATATCTGAATCTACCATCGCAATCAGTTTCGTAATGAGTATGCGTACATGGATTAGATTCTTTTAGCATGTGCAGGTATTTTGGAATTCTACCATAACTTTTCTCCGGAATACCTCTAACAGCGTATACTGCATACTCACGGGACTCCCATGCTTGGTTATAAGAGATCTCACATCCATAATCCATACGCATAATCTGTCTGATATCATTCCGTGTAGGCCCTTCCTTGACACCGTCATACTTATGCATTATTAGATTACTGATTGTTTTCGATGAAGCTTCCTAGCAAATTTGTTTTTCCTTGAAGGAGCACATGTATGTTCAGCACTCTGCACGAACACTCCAATTGCATATGTTATCTTTGCAGCGTATCGACCACCATTTTTTGGTAGATTTTATAACCCTATTGTCAAAGTTATGCTTCCTTGTACAAATTTCTGGAGTTGCCTTCAAAACATTTTTGCTACTGAAATGTTGATCCTTCTTTACAGCATCCACCAACCAAAATTGAACATTCTTGTGTCTCTCTTCTTTCTTTTCATAAATTACGCCATCATCACAATCATCAACATCAACCTCAACCTCACAGAGATTGCTTTTGAATTCATCATTCCGCGTAGCCACATTCACAAATTCTTCTGATTTTTCAGGCAACTTAGCATCATCAAATGGCTCCTTATTCAAATCAATGTTGACTCCACTCTTTTGATTGTCAAATATAGTTGTAAATGTCACGCACAACCGTATCGACCCATTCTTCCTTGCATACCCAACAAAATTTTTCACTTGACGATCATTCGTGATAATAATCGGTGGAGATCCTATGATGTTGATCAAATCACTAGGTAAATAACTGAACTCGACATGAACAGTGCTCTGATCGATTTTGTAGTCCTCTAAAACCATCATATTTAACTTGTCGAGAGTAGTACTTGATTCCAAAGTAAGTAATCTACCTTGTTTTTCTTCATCAACAATAAATCTTCACTCCTTATTGGCACCCGATCTCGATACAGCACATGTTACATAGATATGCAACATATTAACGGAGAAGAAGAAGAGAAAAACTGATAAAAGTAAGAAAAGTTGAAGTAACAGAGAAGAAGAGAGAATGAATATCGTGAGAAGCAGAGAAGAAACCGTGAAGAAACATATAAAAATGTGAAAAATATAATACATTTTTGGTAATTAACCTAGATATATCCTAGATTTTTTCAGATATTCTTAACTACTTTGGCAGAATGCAAATTGTACAGTCCNTTGTTTTAGTTTGATTCTTTTGTTTGTAGTTCAAGCTCTAATGAGTATATGACATCCGTAGGAGGAGTCCTTACAAAACATAATCATAACACCCATGCCATAACAATGCTTAAACGCAATCTTAGCTTCCAAGAAACATGAAAGAAAGTTCGTTTTGTGGGTGAGAGATCACAAGATCGTAGGGTTATGTGGAAGATTTTTAGTGTATCTCAAAGAAATTGGTGTTTTTGTGAAGCCAATCAATGATTAATAAGCTTTTTTTTTTATCTTTGTTTTCTATTTTATTTAGTATTTGTGGGGGTATGAAAATGTACTCTTAAACGGTTAAGATTTGTTAACTTTGTCTGATTCTTTCTCTGTCTTAGGTCTTGAATGGAGTGGTGAAGGAAAGACGGTTATCTTGAAACACAATTACGTTGCCATTCAAAATCATTTATGTGCTATGTACAGTTAATGAATAAAATATTGAAAAAAAAATAAAAAAGTAAATTTTCAAGAAACGGTCAAAATAACAAAAAGAAATTGATGAACCACATATAGTATAAATACACATCATATTTGAGGTGGTCCAGATATTCAAGTGCGGTTCAATTATTAATTTATTTATTTTTATTAACTTTTTTAAATTGCACGAGTAAATTTTATTAGACAATATACTCATATTCAAATGCAAAATTCTATTTTATTGTCTAATCCAATTATTGTTGGATTTATAGCCGATGGTTTCTAAACAAGATAAAAGGAATATAATGTTGGATTTATAGCCGATGGTTTCTCATTGTTTCAAGAAACAAAAACTATCACCAAAATCACAAAACCCGACATATTCATGTTTACAAAACCAGAACACAACAAACTAAACCAAAGGAACACAAGTTCAGAGCACTATTAAACTTCACTCATAAACCACCATGTCGGTGCTTGTTTACGATGGTTGTGAGTGAGATTGTATCCGGTAGTTGAGACGATGATGACCCAACCTGAAAAGGAACACAAATTCAACATCATATTCAGCCCCACATCAAAATTCATACTCATAATTGTTAATTTTGCTGCAACTTCTTTCTTATACTGATTAAACATCAATTTATTTGCACAGAAAAAACAAAAATATCGCCTTATCAAAACAGTATATAGCCAATCAAAAAAAAAACTCAAACTTTTGATTGATAGGAAGAAATTCGTTTATAAAGCAAGAATCGAGGAACTCCCTAAAACCAATCAGACCCATCAATTCAAACAAATATAAACATTAGAGCTAACGAAAGAGAGAGAGAGAGAAGACTCGGATTATCTTAATCATGATTTTTTTAAAACGCGATTACCGGTTTATTAAACTCAATCACAATTTCTAGTCGCTATTGTAATTATAAGAAAATGCAAAGTTCGTGATGTTTAGTAAATAATAAATTTGTTTGGGATGTGTAGAAAAGAGGCGAAAAGTATGTGATGTATATCGAAAATACTATATATTACATGTAGTATACCAGAGTGAATCCATTTTTTTGTCCCTTTTTCCAATTTCCCCTATGTATTCATATATATTTCTCTATTTAAGTACCATTATGTATCTTCTATATTATTGCTCTTTCTTTTTATACTAGAATTCTTGGCCAACAAAGTCCATGTTTCTCGGTGTGTATCAGATTCATGTGAATTTCTCAATGAAATTTGATCTTAATAAGGAATGCTCATTTTTTCCATTCGTGTCAGGACACTATTTGTCAAACTTGTGGCGATAAAGGTTTCGAAGAACAACTCGTCATATGTTCCTCTTGTAGGACTGAGGCTGTGCACTGGTGAGTTTGGTTCTTGATTTCTCGTGGTTGTGTGAATTATGTTGTGTTGTATTAGTATATGCCTAGCTGGAGAAAACAAATTTTGTTTGGCTCATATGTGTTATTAGGTTAGCGTTGTTTTTTTTGTTTGGCTCATTTGTGTTATTAGCTTAGAGTTCATTTTTTTTGTTATTAATTTTCCTTCTTCTGTTTTTTTATTATTATTATTATTTTGTCTCATATGTTAGAGTTCTTTCTTCTGTTTTTTTTTTTTTTGCTCATATGTGCTATTAGCTTCGAGTTCCTTCTTCTGGTTTTTTTTTGGCTCATATGTTGAGTTCCTTCTTCTGTTTTTGTTTTTTGTTTTGTTTTTTTGGCTCTTATGTGTTATTAGCTTAGAGTTCCTTTTTTTTTTTGGGCTCATATGTTTTTAGCTTTGAGTTCTTTCTTCTGTTTTTTTTTTCTTGGCTCATATGTGTTATTTTGCTTAGAGTTCCTTCATTGGTCTTTTAAGTTGTGCCTTCGACCTTGTTCTTATACATCTTTCCCTTGTTCTTTAGCTATTGCATGGGCATAACGGCGGTTCTGTTTGCGCCCAATATAACCTGGATTTGTGAGGACTGTGATGCGGAGAGAAAAATTCAAGAAATCTGTGTTAGGGTTTCTGAAAACGGAGAGAAAAGGTCTGATGATGATGAGAAAACCAAGGAAAACATTGTAGAGACTGAGAATTTGAATGAATCTGGAGTGATTCAAGATTGTGTGATGAGTGGAGTTTCGTCTTTGCTGATGGTCAAAAGTGTCAACGTTGATGCTTCAAGTGTTTGAAAGGAGTGTAAAAAATGGCGAGACCACCACACATACATCAAAGAGAGAGAGAAGACGAAGAGCAAGTATCCTTCGTCTGAATACGTGTGGGATTTTTCACGGAAAGGGAATAAGTCGAATGACTCAACAAAGAAAGAGAGAAAACATAAGAAGCTTGAATCAAAGAAGCAAGCGGATGGAGAAGAAGAAACCCGGAAAGAGCCAAGTGTGTCAACCAAGAAAAACAGAAAACCAAAAAAGCATAAACATGACAAAAAAAGCCCGGAATGAGACTGTGAAACCCGAGAAGAAGAAGAAAAGATAGGGAATTGATGAATGTGAAGGAGAAATGACTGAAGAAGTGAAGCTAATAGTGTTGCTGAAGAAAAATTTGGAGGAGATGAGAATGTTACTTGATGAATGTGAAGGAGGAATGACTGAAGAAGTGAATGTGAAAATTGAAAGTGAGTTGGTAAATTTGTTGGCGAAAGTGATGGCATCTCTTTTGGTTGAGACGTTCAAGTTTTAAATTTATAAAACCCTAGGTCTGCAAGTACACAGATGTGCGTTGTAGGACTTAGGGGTCGATCCACAAAAAATCTACGCCTGTCTACAAAAATCTGTAACAAGTTAAAGTAAAAGTCCAAGACAAAGATGTTTTTGGGAGTGGTTGTCACGATTTATAAATATGCAAAGAAAGAAAATAAAACGATGTAAACTATAAGAACTAGGCATTGGGTCTTCCAAGGATATCGCAGAGGTTCAGATTGATTCAAACAAGATAACAAAGCTCTTTGTCGTTTCTAGCTCAAAGTTCCACAAACTCGAACACGAAATTGTGTCTAACCGACTTCCGCAGAGTCAAACACCTATTCTCTAACAACTTAACTACTCAGCTTCCGTTGGTAGCCACGAAAACAGATCACGCAATAGATTCAAGTTCATCAACGTTCAAAATGCTCTATAAGTATACTTTGTATCTTATAACACAATTGCTCTCCTAAGCTAGTTTCGGTCAATAAAATCAGCACGTTAGTGGTTTTATATCAATCCTAAGATCAGTAGCTAGTTCACGATGCTAACTCCATGAAATAAGAACAAACCTAAAAAAAAGAACTTTTAGAAATCGAGCTATGTTCAATACTTGTTATCCTAATCAATCATGTATTCCCCTTTGATTAAACCCTTTAAACCCAACAATGAAACTACTCAGACATAATCATGCAAAGCAAAAACGTTGTTGATGATTGCATAATCAATAAATCAGAATAGAAATGAAAAGGGTTCAAGAGAAATCCATATCTCCATAAACTAAGAACTAAGAACAAAATAAATAAAAGTAATGTATCTAATGAGGCATGTATTAGGTTTACAAAAATAAGAGACCTAAAAAACATATTTATAGGTACATGTGGACGGGTTTATGTGGATGATAGGTTATGGATGATGTGGTATAGATGATGTGGATGGTACATGTGGATGTGTTTATGTGGATGCTAGATTAGATGGTACATGTGGACGGGTTTATGTGGATGATAGGTTATGGATGATGTGATATAGAATGATTCATAAGAAAACGATATACAAGAGAACGAACAAAAAAAGAAAAAAAATGATTCATAAGCACCATTGTTACGGTTTCTCTTAGGCATGGGCATTCGGGTCAACAGTTCGGGTTTGGATCGGGCTCTCGGGTTTCGGCTATCCAAAGTTGGAGAGGATATGACTTGTTTAGGACCCAAGAAAATTTCGGTTTGGTTCGGGTCTTCTTGTGTTCGGGTCGGTTTTAGGATTTGGTGTGAAACCCGCTATAAAACCAAAAATAATATCCGGATCGGTTGGGGTAGGTTTTGAACCCCGAGTACCCTGAATTACCTGAGAAAATAAGACTTTTAGTTTGGTTTATGGAAGAATTATACCCGCATAACCCGATTTACCCGACAAAACCCGAATTACCCAAAAAAACAAGACGGTTTGGTTTATGGAAGAATTGTACCCGAATAATCCGATTTACCCGACAAACCCCGAATTACCCAGAAAAACATATATGCACATGTATAAGCGATATATACATAATATGATATGTTGTAATTTCTCGGGTACCCGATCGGGTTTTGGGTTATACCCGAACCGACCCGAAAACCAAAACTAATTTATGTAGGAACCGTTTGGTTTTTGCAGCTAAATCGAATCCCACCCGAACCTTGTATTTTGGGTCGGTTCGGGTCGGGTTGCTCGGGTTTGATTTATATGCTCAGACCTTGTTTCTCTTAAAATAAATATTTGTAATTAAAAAGTTTTTGTATTTTGGGATGAGAAAAATTAAGAGTGAGAGGAAAGAGAAAAGAAGAAAGAGGAAAGAAAAAAGAGAAAATGTGAAATAAACAAAAGCAAGACAGAAAAAAAATACGAAAGAGAAAAGTCTTGTAAGTAAATGAGAAATAGTCACATTCTCTCTCCCTTTTACTAAGGGTATCTTGGTATTTAAAAAAATTGAACAGTAGAAAAATGTGTAGGTGTAATTCAAAGTGTGTGTAGGTGTGATTATAAAGTGGAAAGTGTGATTTTTGTAAGTCGAAGTGGAGAAAGTGTGCTAGAGTGTAACTCACTTTTTATCTTATCACTAGTACTAATAATGATATAATAAGAGAAATTTACACTCACACACACTTTCTCATAGTGGAATTGCAAAAACACACTTTGTGTGCTTTTTGGGGTATAAAATTACCTAAATGCCCCTCTTACCAAGAGCTATTTACCCCTCCCCCATTTACTCTATATTTTTTTATTATTTTACATCTCACACACCCCACACATTTTTGTTTTCCTTATATTATTTTCATAAAAAATAGTTTAACAATTAATTTTTCACAATCAATTATATATATTTTTTCTGTATATTTTGATACCAATTTCACAATTTTTTAATTAGATGTGAAAACTGGTAGACATTATAGTCGGAATTTCTCCGTCGGACACTGGTCGTCGGAAAATGGTTGTAACTTTTTTGATAGATTTTCTGACGGATTTTCAACAAACAGTCCCCGTCAGAGGGATTTTCGTTGATTTTCCGAAGAAGTTTTAGTTTGAATGCCTTGTCGGAAAGTTGTCGATATCCGTCAGAAATTTTCTGGCGGTCATTGTAGTCGGAATCCCCCGTCAGAAAGTTGTTGGATATCCTTCGAAAAAATTTCCGGCATCGTATTTTATATCCCATTGTGAATATATATCCCTTTGGCTAAGCCTCTCGATCTCGGATTTGAACTCCAAATAAGGGTAACGATAACCCGAACAAGCAAAATTTATGGCTCGGAAGTCTAACCGTGTAGATAGGACGCATGCGTATCCATGTAGTTGCGCATCCGTGTACAATATTCACGTGGATATGCATGTATATCCATGTAGATGCGTCTATGTGGATGATATGTGCGTGAATACGCACATATCTATCCATTTAAATGCGTCCACGTGTACGCAGCTATGTGGATACGTATAAGTTCGGCCAATGTGTTCGAACCACATGTAAATAAAATATTGTGAAATTGGTATCANATAGAGGGATATTTAGTTCATTTTATCTCCTAAAAAGCATATAAAGTATGTTTTTGTAATTTGAAAGTTGGAAAGTGTGCTAGAGTGTACGACACTCGTATAATAATCTGATTTTGGTATTAATGTGATATTCCATTTGAATAATTAGGTCTGTAATTACACAATGTCTGGTTGGTGGCTGTGGAGGTTGAGATGTTCATTAGCTTCTTTCTACTTGTCGCGTGGGTTCGCTCTTTTACTTATCGGTCGTAACAAAAGACTTTTCTCATCCACCGGTCTTGTACGCGACAGAACAGTGTAAAAGATGGTCAATTAGTTAGTCATAGTCTTATACCGTTTTATAGTTAATCATATGATTAACTTTAGATAATTTTTTTTTGAACATTTGAGTTAATCTATAAAAAGCGTTAGTATGTTACTTCTTTAGTTTACACTAAGATGGCCAACTCCGTTAATGGTTGTCGTCGTTCTCACTACTTGCTTGTAACTTTTCCGGCGCAAGGTCACATAAATCCGGCGCTCCAATTAGCCAACCGTCTCATCCACCACGGCGCAACCGTCACATACGCCACCGCCGTCTCAGCTCTCCGTCGCATGGGCGAGCCACCTTCCGCCAAAGGTTTATCCTACGCATGGTTCTCCGATGGTTTCGACGACGGTCTCAAGTCCTTCGAAGACCAGAAAATCTACATGTCCGAGCTCAAACGCCACGGTTCAGACGCCCTGAGTGACATCATCAGAGCAAATCTCAACGACGGAGCCGCCACCACAGAGCCTATCACCAGCGTTATCTACTCTGTACTCGTTCCTTGGGCTTCTACGGTGGCGCGTGGGTTCCACCTCCCGACTACACTTCTCTGGATTGAGCCCGCCACTGTACTCGACATCTACTACTACTACTTCAACGCCTCTCACAAACACCTCTTCGACATCGACCCGATTAAATTACCGAATCTGCCACCGATCTCCACCGGAGACCTCCCGTCGTTTCTTCAGCCGTCGAAGGCGTTACCGTCCGCTCTTGTAACTCTAAGAGAACACATCGAAGCTCTCGAATCGGAATCGAACCCTAAAATACTGGTGAACACTTTCTCCGACTTGGAGCCCGACGCGTTAACCTCCGTCGAGAAACTCAGAATGATTCCAATTGGACCGTTGGTTTCCTCCTCCGACGATTCTTCAACCCGTAAAGCCGATCTTTTCCGATCTTCAGACGAGGATTACATCAAATGGCTAGATTCGAAGCTCGAGAAGTCCGTCGTTTACATATCTTTAGGCACGCACGCCGACGATTTGCCGGAGAAACACATGGAGGCGCTCACTCGCGGCGTGTTAGCCACAGGCCGACCGTTCTTGTGGGTCGTGAGGGAGAAAAACCCAGAAGAGAAGAAGAATCGATTTCTTGATTTGATCAGAGGAGATGATCGAGGAGGATTGGTGGTTGGGTGGTGTTCTCAGACGGCGGTGCTGGCGCATCCGTCGGTGGGGTGTTTTGTGACTCATTGCGGTTGGAATTCGACGCTGGAGAGCTTGGAGAGCGGAGTCCCGGTGGTGGCGTTTCCGCAGTTCGCGGACCAGTGCACGACGGCGAAGCTTGTGGAGGCCACGTGGCGGATCGGAGTGAGGGTGAAGGAAGGGGAGGAAGGAAACGTGGAGGGAGATGAGGTGAGACGGTGTCTGGAGAAGGTGATGAGCGGCGGAGAGGACGCGGAGGAGATGAGAGAGAATGCGGCGAGGTGGAAGACGCTGGCCGTTGATGCGGCGGCGGAAGGTGGACCGTCGGATTTGAATCTTAAGGGTTTTGTGGAAGAGTGATGGGTCTTGAACTTTGTAAGGGTTGATAAAGAGATTAAGAGTTAAAGCTAAAGAGATTAAGAGGGATTAATTAAGAGTTAAGACTAAAGAGATTAAGACTTAAGCGTGATGAACTTTTCTTCCCGAGAGATATTGAGATTATGTTGAAGTGTCTGCGACAAATCATGAGGATGGCTTTGAATGGATTCACAATAGGAATGGTGAATAATTTGTTAAGTCTGGCTATTGGCTTTGCTGTAATATGAGTCGGTCGGAAGTGGTACAAGAAGCAATGACCTGTCTGTCTTTGACCACGATTAGGGAGAAAATTTGGAAGGTGAATGCAGCGGCAAAGATTAAAATCTTTATGTGGAAAGCATTGACGGATGCATTATCGGTAGCTGATGATTTGAATGCTTGAGGAATGAGAGTTGACACAACTTGTCAAGTGTGTGGAATGGAGGTGAATCGATAAACCATGTTCTCTTTGAATGTACCTTGGCTAGACAAGTATGGGCTCAATTGAAATTTCCTTTTCCTCGAGAAGAGTTTGATAAGATGTCGTTATATATTAATTTAACTATCTATTGAGCTGTGTGAAGAACTCGCCAATTCCCGTGAAAGTGTGGACATAACTTTTCCTTGGATTTTATGGCTAATATGGAAAAATAGAAGCAAGTTTCTATTTGAAGAAAAACTATTTAAAGCTATTTTAACAACGGCTAAGATCTGGGAAGATTCAAATCAGCGGTTTATGATTCATAGTGATACAATGTATGGTTCGGATTATTCTTTCCAAACACTAGACCTTTGAAAAAACGGGAAGCTCCGGGTATGGGATGGGTATGGGATGGGTATGATGAAGTATAACATTGGTGTTTCATGATCAAGGAAGAAAAGGGTGGTCACTGCGCATAGTCGAAAGGCTTTTAGCTCAATTGATAGAAGAAAATGATACAAAAATTGAGTCTAGACAGTGGAGAGTATGCACAGTATAGGTGTTGATCGAGTTGTTTTTGCGACGGACGGACTAATATCTAAGTCAACCATAGTTGATGGTTGACCTTTTCAGATTTAAGTTAAAACCCAAAAGGGAATAGAGGAAACAAAACATGGAAGTAGAAAAAATATGTAAATTAAATTGTACATATTCTTGAAGATTTAAAAGTGTTTTATACAAAAAGAAAAAATAAACAACATTCTCTAAAAAATTATAAGTAACAAAAGGTAAGTTCATGAAACAAAAAAACACACATGAACTTGTCAATGATATGTGCTACAACGATAACCACTCCTCCTTGAAACTTGGATTTTACATAATTCCCAAATCTTCCAGTTGATAACTAGGTAAAAAAGGTGTGAAGGGTCTCGCGATAGGGCCAAACGGATTGCAAGGTTTCCCGATAGGATCAAACGGATTGCGCGAGAGCATGTAAAAAGATCCATCAATAGTATTAGCTTCATTGTTGTTTCCTTGAGGACCCCATATCTCGTACTGCTTGAAGTTCTTAGTGAATGTCTCCAAATCAAACACTCCATTAGTCTAGAACCATAAAACAAAAACCGACAACTAAAATAAGTTTTTGCATGGTGCTTTTTAATGTATACAAAAACAAACAACTACGATGCTTTTTTTGAGTTAAAGTGACATCATCATGTAATAAAGAGATAATGATATATATTGTTAAGTCAACATTTGTTGGCTTACGTTTTGGACGGTGGAATTTTGTCAACAAAGGAAACTTCATTTTGTCAAGAATTGTGTCTCACCAAACCCAAACCTCTCCTATAAATACATGGTGATTTCCTCTCAAAATAATCCCAAAAAACAAAAGAAGAAGAAGAAAATGTGAGAGAGAAAAGAGAGAAAAAAAAAAATTTCTTTCTTTTGTGAGAAAATTAAGTGTAATTTTCTTGAGTGTTATCCGGTTTGGATGTGAGTTGAGAGTGTTGTAAAATTTATCCGGTTAATAATAAAAGATCTGCAGCAGGTCCGGAGACATAGGCAAAATTGGCCGAACTCCGTTAATAAACTATGTGTGTTTTATCGTTTCCATAAATCTGATTTATCGAAAATTTGACGTTATTTCCTAAGAACTCATTGTTGACAAATCAAGCTTCTTTTGTTGAAGTTTCCATTTTGACAAAATGAAGCTTCTTTTATTGACAAAACTCCACCGTCCAAAATTGTTACTCAACATTTGTTGGCTTATGTTTTGGACGGTGGAATTTTGTCAACAAAGAAAGCTTCATTTTGTCAAAAATGGAAGTTTCAACAAAAGAAGCTTGATTTGTCAATAATGGGTTGTTAGGAAATAACGTCAAATTTTCGATAAATCAGATTTATGGAAACGATAAAACACACACAATTTGTTAACAGAGTTCAACCAATTTTGCCTACGTCTCCGGACCTATTGCAGATCTTTTATTAATTGTTAGTCAACATTTGTTGGCTTATGTTTTGGACGGTAGAATTTTGTCAACAAAGGAAGCTTCATTTTGTCAACAATGGAGGCTGGGATATCATTGGTTGCTTTCAAAACAAACCTTCTCTGTTTTTATGCATTTGTTGCTTGTCAGAGAAACAATGTGTTCGTGAGGACCAGAATCGATGCACTTCATCAAATCCTGGACAAAACTCTGAGCCTCAATCGCGCCGCTCCACGAACGCATCTTCTGGCCAGTGATTGGATCGATGTGGACTGAGGAGGACCACAGGAAGAGCAGATTTGATTATGTAGAAAATATAGATTTTTTGTACTTCAAAGGTATCATCATAGACTTGCGATACACTACAAAAATACAGCCGATTCTCGACGGGCATATCCGTCGGAATTCGGTCAGAAATCGGCTTTCCCGACAAATTTCCGACCGATTTTACCCGTCAGGACTGTTGTCGAAAATAAAAATCGGTCGGGAATTTCCGACGAATTTTCGACGGGCATGTATTCCGACCAAATTCCCGACGAATATCATTGGTCGGAATTTCCCGACCACTTACCGACCGTAATAAAATTCCGATCAGTTTCCGATGGTAATAGTTGTCGGATGTTTTTCGACGGTATTCCGAAGGAATTCCGAGGAGTGTTATCCCGACGGATTCCCGACGGGCATGTATTCTGACTGTGTCCCGACGGGGGTGATTCCCGACCGTTTCCCGATATGAGTGTTTCCCGACCGATTCCCGATGGGATTTTAAATATTAAAAAATCGAAAAATTAATGATTATTTAAATTAAATTAAATTAAATTAAATTAATAATTTGAAAATTAAAATTAAAATTAAATTGTGCATAAATATAATAAATGTTTTGAAATAAAATTAAATTGTTTTCAAATTACAAAAACATAAAAATTAATTTCCCGATCCCGTTCCCGAAGTTCCCCTTCCCGTTCCCGGGAAATCCGAGAACTTCAATTTCATCCAATCCGACATCTGAGCGAAATCTGACTTTGCCTCTATAAGCTGCTCTTGTGTAGCATCTAACTTCAGTTCGGTGTCCGCTTTCGCCGCCTCCAAAGCTGCTACTTATGACTTCAGCTCTTCATTCTGCTTGTCGAGATTTTCAGAGAAGTAATCGGGAAAACCGGAGGATTCCATCACGGGACCTTACCCAAATCCCCGCGACGCCGCCCTTTTTTATCAAAAGAAAATTTCTGTACAAATTAAAAATAAATTAGAACATTAGAAATTTATAATGTCAAAACTAAATGAAAAAAAAAAAAAACTTATGTTGATAACGAGACGGTTGATCTCTTCCCGCGTCACCTCGAAGGAAGAGGAGGAGTCACCTTGTAACTAGCTGACCTTCTTCTTCTTCACGTTCTCATAGATCTCACTCACGAGGGGATCATGAATAACCCTTGTTGTCTTGTTCGTGTGGCATGTCCTCATCAACTCCAAGTGATCCAGACGCACACCTCCGGCCTCATTTGTCTAAAAAAATTTATAAATTTTAATATTAATCAATAATTTAACAATTAAATATAGAAAACAATGTAAACAATAAAAGATTACCATTTGTATTTCTCGGGTCCGGAAGCTGCTCGAACCGGAGTTGTGTACGCATTGTCCCTTACCGGATCGATCACTCTTTCGGTTTCCTAAATTAGTCTTCGAGATTTTCTCTATCGCGGGGTTTTTCCCAATATGGTTTGTAGTCAGCCCAAACCGAAGCGTTCAAGCCTTTCGGTTTGTCTTGCCATTTCCTCCACTTTTGCTTCCACTCGTTCATGTTTCTCTTGAACTGCGTACGTGCCTCCTTCATAAACTTTGTTTCCACCATGGACGTGTCGGAGTGATGCCATGTAAACTCTTGCTAAGAAAACAGAAATAAAAACTTATCAAAATATTAAAAAAACATATAAATATGAATAAAATAAAATAGTAATTTACAACTTACCGCAAATTGTCTAAACCAAATTTGCTTCTCCTCATACGGGACATCTGAATACTTCTTGTGTGGTTTGTCGAGGATCGAATGCAACATCCTCAAAATGAACTTGCTAATCCCGTTGTTCGATATACCAAACCTACAAAAAAAAGTATAAATAATTTGACAATAAAAAAAATTTTAATTAATTTTTCCATGTCGATCTTCCTTCCTCGTAGACGTGGATCGAGCCGGATGTGTGAGTCCCGCCCCGGTTGTAGGACTAACTCTTCGATGGATATGATTGGAGGAGGAGCTTCACTGTGCGACTCCGGGACATTAGAAAACCCCGGACTTTGTCTTAGACTAGGGGTCTCTGTTGGCGAATCGTCCTGTTGCAGCCCTCGAGACAAACCTCCGCGACGAGCAATGTGTCCCTAGTACGACCTCGAAAAATAAAAGCAAAAAATTCATTAGTTCTAACAAGAAGATACAAATACTAGAAAAATATAAAAAAATGCTCCATACAAAATAAAAAATTATATAAATTTCAAAAAATATTACAAATTCACAAAAATTGAAAAAAAAATATATTTAACAAATTTACATTTTTAATTGTAGAAAATACTAAAACTATTTCCAAAAATCCGAAAAAAATTTAGGAAAAATTATAATATTACCAAATTACAAAAAATGCAAAATACAAAATTAAAAAAATACAAAATACAAAATTATATAAATTTCATAAAATAGGAAAAACTTTTATGAAAAATTATAAAAATCACTTGTAAAATCCTAAAAAATATTCTACTATTCTAAAAAATGTTAAAATCACTTGTAAAATGCCATAAAATTATTCTAAAATATATTAATTTACTAAAACTCTATTCTATTATAGAAAACCCTTTTTGAATTTACACAAAAATATTCTATAATTTTTTTCAAAAAAAAACAACATAAAATCTACAAAAAATCATCTTCAAAACAATTTAACAACTTAATCTAACCAAATTTTATAACCTAAACACTATCTAACAACCTAAAATCTACACAAATCTAACCTAAAATCTAACCAAATGTTCCAAAATCAAAGGAATGGTGAAGGAAGATGGCGGCGGCGGAGGCACGATTCCGGCGAGGAAGGTCGCCGGCAACGGCGGCGAGGACCTAAGAAAGAAGAAAAAATTTAAAGAAGAGAAGAGAAGAGAAGAGAGAAGAGAAGATGAAGAAAAGATGAAGAGAAGAGAGAAGAAGCTCACTTGGCTTTCAATTGACGGCGAGGCGACGAGGGGACGGCGGACGGCGGAGATGAAACGAAATGAGCTAGGAAGAAAAAGAGTCTGGGTTGATTTATTTGCAATTGATTTCCGATTAAACCAATTTATTTGCAATTGATTTCTTCAATAAATCATACAATTGTCGATGCACACATCTATCATCTGATACAGCAATCCAAGACCAGCTACAAGTTTCTAAACCTCGTAAAGCCGGTGAGATATTATCTTCAGGTAAAATATCTTTCACAAAATCAGCTATCGCATCCACACAATCCTCCGCCAAGTTGAAATCGGTTTTTATAGTCATCAACCTGCTTGCAGTTGATAAAGGTGATATTCCCTCTCTACATCCTTCGTATAGTGGATGCTTAGCTGCACCTAGCATATCAAAAACCTTCCAAACTTCTAAATGAGGTTCCTCTATTCTAATACCATCTTGAACATACGATGCTACGTTTTCAAGAAACGCATCATTCACCATCTGAACAGTACCTACGGTTGCATCTACTTCCGGTGTTGGTTCCTCTATCCTACCCAAATAATTACTGCTACTACCATAATATTGCACCATTGAATCAGTTCTCCGTGCGTATACCAAATCTTGTAACCCGACATAAACTCATTCATATAAAGGTGATTTCATACTTCCCTAATAGAGACTAATCTATGATTCCAACGTTTAGTATAGGGACAATACATTTTACCGTATTCCGACGTCATGCTATTGTTTGTCGCAAATGTCATGAATTCCTCAACACCTTGTGCATACTCATCCGTCAGTTGACCCGTCGCTGGATCTTGTCGTGGTTTATCCATCCACGATCGAAAATAATCATAAGGGTTTAGGTTTGAAGAAGACATTTTCTAAGTTTTTGTTTTGTGTAAGTTGTGAATGAGGGTGGAGAGATATTTATAATGGATTTTCTGCGGATTTCCGACCAGTTTAAAAATTTCAAACGGCTATAAAACAGCTACTGCAACGGGCAGATTAACGGATTTATTTTGTCAGAAATTTGTCGGGAATTCCGACCGATTTATAAATTTCAAACGTCTATAAAAGGGCTAGTGCAACAGGCAGATTAACGGATCTATGTCGTCGGAAATCGGTCGGAATTCCCGACGAAATAAATCTGTCTATATGTCGTCGGAAATCGGTCGGAATTCAAGACATAATTTTTTTCCTCGGTATTTGATTGGAAATCGGTCGGGAATTTCCGACCGATTTTTTCCCGTCGGGAATCAGTATGTTTTCTTGTAGTGATAAAATGAAGCTAGACTCGATGGTTTGAGAAACGGCTTCGTTTGACCATAAATCTTGGTTAAGCGTATGAGAAGCAAACTCGGTTGTGGACTGGAGATTCACTAGCAACCATAGATCATTCCAAGAAGAAGCTGATTTCGCTTCTTCAAACGAACCTTTGAAAAGAAGTTTCAGAGGAGGACGGTACAAAGAAGACAATCTCGAATATTCTGATCCAACAGAGGCCGAATCGGACGGTTCTTGTTTCGACTCCCAGATCTCCTCAGGACATACTTTGACCGGAGTGTGATACATGGAAGAAGAATCATAGAGAGTATCCGAAGGTAAAGGAGGAGCGATTTGTTGTTCTTCCTCTTCTTGATAATCACTCCAATACTGTTGATTAAGTCTATGTATTCGAAAGAGGTTCCAGCTTGTTATGAATTGTAGTGCGGATTCCAGTGTTGCAGTCTCCATTGTTTGTGAGAGGGAAAAACGAGAATTCTCTTACCTTTGGTTCTTTTTCTATAGAGAGGGTTAACTCTTTAAGTTTTTGTTTTGTTTGCAGAAGAATGAAAAACAAAAAGGGAAATTCCTTTTCACTTTTTGTTTTGTTTGCTATATAATTCTTTTTTTTTTTTTAAACATCGGGATATACTGTATACAGTTTTTTTTGTTTTTAACATCGGGATATACACGGTTTTATACTTTTTGTTTTTGGTCACGAAAAACAAAAGAAAAAAATTCAGTGGCATTATTTGCTGGGAAATATAAATAAATAATTATATTTGAAAGTGATATTAATAGACTAACCATTACAATTCCATAGTTAGAATATACTATGTATATCTTACAATATATGCAATTCTGCCTTTACATTAGTGTGGGGTTAAAATCTCGGTCTAATAAATTAGTTTTAATAAACCTATGGTAAAAAGGTTCGGCGAAGTTAAAGAAGGCAGATGAGGTCAAATGGGTAAACGAGGTGACGGACTGAGTTGGAAAGCCCACCGGAGTGAACGTCTACGGTCAAAGGGAATTAAATCCAGAACTGTTAGCCAACTCCGACGAGTGTTTATTTTGCTTCGTAGAGTTATGGATATCCGGATTTTTCGAATCAAATCGAAACGTATAACGGATTGAAGCGAATTATGTATTTTGCTCAATCCTAGTGTCTCGGGTCAAGGAAAAAAAGGATAGGCGACAAAATATTGAAGGGGTGGTCATTGCGTATGGTCGAAGGGGTTTTAGCTTCATTGGTAGTTTAAATGATGCAAAATCAATTGAGTCATTTGTGGGCACTGGGATGCTTGAACGATGCTCTGTTTTTATGAATTGTGGTTCTGTTTTTTTTTTTTTTTATCAATAAGGGTCCCTATCAATAAAGTATTACTCAATGTTAAAAAAAAAAAAACTAATATTTTGAGTCTTTGACACATCATCTAACTTTTTTTATTTAACTTTATAATGTAAAATCACAAGATTTGTTAGGCCAGTTAATTTGAAGAATTTATCATGTCTAATCTTGTAAAAAAAAATTGAAGGCACACTTAATCCTATTCAATTTTATAAAATTAAAACAAATTTGGGCACACACTTACGCTTATTTATTTCTTACATGCAAATTTGAAAGAAAAAGAAAATACTTATAGAAAATAAAATTGATTTTTAAAAAAGATTGTAGCCACAAAAGGTTGAATTTCAGTAGATCGTGGGAAGAAGGCTATTTTACCAATTACGATACCCCATAGCGTTAAAAAGAATGAATTTATATCAAAAATTTGTTTTCTTAGTAAAGCGGAAGTGTGGTCTATCTTGTGAAAATTGTTCATCTAAACTTAAGATTCGATTTGACCAACGAAACAAACGTATGGAATAACAAGAATGTAAAGGTTTCTTGAATAAGAAGATATAAGAAGATATAAGAAGGAACAACAGGTCGAAATCTTCATTCCCAAGTAACCGAGATCATCGAATTAGCGAGCCCAGATTGATCGAAAGTCGTTTTAGCTCCATAATCTAAAGTCTTGGAAGCACCAGGAATCGCTTGTACCAGTTTAAACGCCTTTTTCTCGGATGCTTCCATGTGAGAATAACAGAAGGACCAAAGAAGCTGAACCGGTTCGCTCTTGAGAAATCTCCTCTGCTTTCTTCTCCCGTCTGGAAATCGAACGCAGAGACTGCACACAACGCTTCGATCGCAGTCTCCCTTTGGCTCTTCTGTCAAATCTGGGAACTCTAAACAAGTCTCCTCCTCCTCCTTTACTTCTGCAGACTCTTCAAATTCGGGCCCCCAAGAAGGAGCCACGATGTGATCATAGTTGTTGCTTGAGGACCAAGTCTTCACGTATTCAAACCCTTCACCCCAAGGAGCCACGGTTTTGTTGGTATTGTTGCTTGATGAGCAAGTCTCCTCCTTTTCAAACTCTTCACCCCAAGAAGGAGCCACGATTTTGTTGTTGTTGCTTGATGACCAAGTCTCCTTCTTTTCAAACTCTTCACCCCAAGAAGGAGCCGGGACTTGATCGTTTATCTTGCTTGACGAGCCAATGTTTTCCTCCTTCGTTTCTACGCGTCTGTTCCTTGTCAGAGAAGCTATGTGCTCATGCGGACCTGCTTCCATAAACCTCGACAAATCTTCGACAAAACTCTGAGCTTCAATCTGGCCGCTCCACATTCGCATCTTCTAACCAGTGATTGGATCGATGACAAGCACCACAGGAGGAGCAGATTCGATCTTGTAAAAAGTAGAGATTTTCCGTCCTTCAGTTGTATCATCATAGACTTGCCATAAGAGGAAGCTAGACTCGATGGCTTGAGAAACGGCATCGTTTGACCATAAATCTCGGTTAAGCGTATGAGAAGCAAACTCCGTCGTGGATTGGAGATTCACTAGCAACCATAGATTCTCTTGGGAGGATGTTGATTTCGCGTCCTCGAATGAACCTTGGAAAAGAAGTTTCAGAGGAGGACGGTACAAAGAAGACAATCTCGAATCTCCTGATCCAACAGAGGCCGAATCGGACGGTTCTGGTTTCGAGTCCCAGATCTCCTCAGGACATACTTCGGCCGGAGTTTGATACATGGAAGAAGAACCATAGAGAATATCCCTAATCGAAGGTAAAGGTAACGGAAGAGGGATTTGTTCTTCTTCTTCTTGGTAATCACTCCATTGCTGCTTTGATGAGTTTTGATTTGACAGAGGTTGTTGGTTATGTCTATGGATGAGGAAGAGGTTAATGGCTTCTTCAAGATTCCTTTTAAACAAATATTTCCTTTTTTTTGGGGATATACACGGTTTTATACTTTTTGCTTTTTGGTAACGAAAACGAAATAAAATTTAGTTTTTGCTTTTTGTTTGTAGGCGGGTTTGTAGGTTTTCATTTATTCTTCCTCATCGTAAGAAACAAAAAATCGTAATTAATTTCAATTAATCATTCTCTAAAATCTTGACAAAATCAAAATAAAATCTAGGAAAATCTTTTTTCTTCATCATCTTATAAAAAAAGAAAACAAAATTCGTAATTCATTTAAAATTTAAAATTAATGAATTATAAATTTTCCAATTTAAATTCGTAATTAATTTAAATTAAAAATTATCATATTTAAATTAATTATTATCTAAAATCTTGATAAAATCAAAAGAAATTCGAAGAAGTTATTTTTTTTCTTCATCTTTCTAAATCCACTAAACCTTTATATTTCTCCATTGAATAAGTGTATGTATTTTGTGTTCTTTCTTTTGTAACAACAGTCGTTTTCTAATATCTATCACAAATTTTATTTCTTCCTTATTTTGATCAGTATTTAGGGTTCATACTCCTTGTGAAACACTTCAGGAATAACCCAAATAAAACACTGTAAGAGAACAGAGACTATCGCACTAGTATAGATGAGATCGAATCCACAAAGACCAAAGTCACACTACAAATCTCACAAAGTGAAATAGAGCTTAAGACGAGAATATTGTTTTGATTGCAAGATAAAACTAAATAACTAATAATGATGAGAAAATCAATAAGGAATCGCATGAATTTAGAGATCATGAACCAGACAACTATTCAGAGGAATGATTTAACACAAGTCTCGAACTCAAACATAAATGTTTAATCAATCCACTGTCGTGGTATTGATCACTAAATCTAACAACCTAAGATTCTAAACTGTCGTTTGAACTTAGAATTCTAGACCAGCATTAACGAATTAGTTTGATATATGTTCACGAATCGCCTTGGCTTTCGTTGGCTAAAGACAATTCGCTTGCCTATGTTCTTTCAAGCAATCTACAACACTTTTGATGAGTAGATTAAACCCTAGATCAGAGACTAAGTGATCAATTTAGCCTAAGCAATGAACACAACGATGAGGGAAGACCACAAAAGATAGATCTTTATCTATGTCTAATTCAATGATTCATAGAATTCCTTAAAACCCTAAACCTAACTATGAAACTACTCATACATGGAAGCAGAGAACAAGCAAGGAGTTAAAGAAAAACTCATAATCGATATGATAGAAAATCATATAGGGTTCGTAAATTCTTCTCAAAAAATGTAGAGTCAAAGATTCGTCTCTCTAAAGCTTCCAAAGTGCAAGAGCCAAAGAGTCTCAATAGAAAAGAAAGCGTAACCTAAAAAGTGGCTACAAATAGGTATAAATAGGTCTCCAGTCGTTCAAGGTCGAAATTAGGTGAATCTGGGCCGAAACAGGAAAAGTCGAGTTTCCTCTTTGCCATCTGGGACCAGATCGATCGATCTGGACTTTGGATCGATCGATCCAGTTCAAATCGGTTGAGTTCAGTTCTTGAATCGGTCGAGTTGGCACCTACGGAGCCAGCCTGGACTGTCTTCACGAAAACTGGTATAACTTTTGATCGTACCGTTGGAATGGCTCAAACCACTTCCAAATGAAAGATAATCCATTGCTCTATCTTATATCAAAATTTGAGCTCGATCCATCGGTGGAAAGTCCTTCAGCGAATGCCAAACTTCTGACGTCTCTGTATGATTCTGCATCTCCATATGCTCATTTGCACACAAAACGGCTCTTTTTTTCCCAAAGTCACCTAAAACCTGAAAAGACTCGATAAAGGACTAAAAGACTCTAAAAACAAACTTTGACTCGATAAAAGACACAAAACAAGGGTTAGAAAACGGTAAAAATATGGTTTATCAACTCCCCCAGATTTAGTCTTTTGATTGCCCTCAAGCAAACAGAAAAACAAAGAATGGAGAAGAGGTTTAAAATGCGGAGACTCACGTTCTCTATAGAACACTACAATGACCTTCCAACTTAGTAATCAACATATTGTCGAACCAACTCCAGATCGAACCACCATGTACTTCTCCGCATGTATCGCAGCTTTCCCAGATTCAGCCCACAGTCTCACAAAATAGTCCAAAAGCCATCATCGCTGGGTCTCATCAAAAGATCATAGTGCCAAGAACCCTCTAGGCTATTTCCCTTTTGATACCATGACAAGCCAACCTTTACACCTTATGGTATTTTTCCTCTCCTCCAGACTTATTCATTTTATTCTTTTTTTTTATATAGGATCAAGGTTCATGAGACTCGAGTATTGATGGTTTTTGCCACCGAATCCCCGGTTCACTCCTTTTGGCATACTTTTATGAGACTCAAGTATTGATGGTTTTGCCACCGAATCCCCGGTTCACTTCCGTGCCATTTATCCTTTCTGCATTGAAGAACTTATTTCTAGTACAAGGAGAGGAAAACCATACTTCCACACAAGTTGTTTTTGTCATATACCAATGAGGAGTCAAGCTCTGAAAGCACCAATCACAATGATGAGGTAAAAGGAGGAGCTTAGAAACTAGCTCAGGCTAACTGAATTCTTCTGAAAACATGGGTGTCTCTGATTAACTGGTCGACCTTTGGATTTTTCATTAGTCTCATCCGAAACTAATTCTGCAATAATGGTCACTCAGATGAAAAGTCAGAACAATAAATCCAAGAGAAAGATCATGATCTCCAACAAATTTTGACTCAATAAAACGACTCAAGGGAAACGTCAAAATGACTCAAAAGAAAACAAAAGAAAGGAAACATCGTTAGTAACGACAAGTACCCTCCCCCAGACTAACTTCACACCGTCTCGGTGTGAGAATAAACCAGAGAGAAGGTATAAACAGACTCATAGAATGAAAATAGGGAAGAAACGAGAAAAAGTCAAAGTTGACTTACTTGGGCTCAGATCGGTCGATCCAGAGTAGTCTGGTCCTATGCAGCATGTTGGGATCGATCGATCCATAGGGTGGGATCAATCGATCTGGTCGGTCCGAGTCTTCTCTCTCTCTCTTTTTTTCCTTCTTAGACCCTGAAACACTTAGACTCAAAACTAAAAATTAGAAAATGTTACTAAAACAAAATAAATTGAATAGAGAAAATATACACTTACCGGTGGGTTGCCTCCCACTAAGTGCTTGTTTAAAGTCGCTAGATTGACCTTGGCTCATGTATCAGTCAGGATGAGCATGAGGACTTGCCCCAAAACAAGTTCCACAATTAGACATCTCCAGCCTCTGAACTCTGCTCAACATACCCTTCACAGCTTCTTTTCCTTTCTCCCTCAGCTCTGAAGTGAGAATGGCTCTAGCCTTAGAGAATGGCTTCGAATTTCCTTTGCACTTCACCTTATACTCAATCGAATCTCCATCACACTTATGAGGGGTCAAAGTTATATAAGCATCTCCCTCGACTCTTTTGCTTTTTACTTTCTCTTTTTCCTTAGTCTTTATGATGTCGCTCTTGCTGATGATAGGAGGATCATCTAAGACTACTTTGACTTCGTCTTCATCATAAGGCTGTTTCCAAATATCAACAACCAGCGTCTCTCTTGTGACAACAGTGATGCAAGAGACGTGTTTGGGGGCTCCTCTAGTGGGGATGGCTTTTAGAAAACCTTTTTGTCGATGATAGAGAGTGAGATTCTCTTATTGGGCATGTCTACAACTGCCCCCACTGTAGCCATGAATTGTCTTCCCTTAATCAAAGGCATATCAGAACCTTCATTTATCTCCACAATCTGGAAATCAGTAGGAATAAGGCAATTTCCGACATTGACAAGCAAATAAGAGATGGTACCATATGGGGTAGTGATGGAGCAGTTAGCGAACGCAAGGATCATCTGAAGAGGTTTCATATCATCAATCCCAACCTATCTGCAACAGCCTTTGACATCAAATTCACGCTAGACCTAAAATCTACAAGAGATTCTTTAAATTCGACTCCAAAGATATAACATGGAACATCAAACTTCCCGGGGTCTTCAATCTTAGACAACTGCTTCATTGGTTGTGGTGTGCTCCTTGCCTTCATGAAGAGTGCATTAATCTCTTCTAGAATCTATCTGCAATTCTGGAAGAGATCTAACAAAGGTCGGACTTCCAAGGCTTCTTCAAATGAGATCTCATGGGGAATCCTCCTCACCAACTTATCAAAACCACTCATCTTCTATGCACTAATAGGGTTCCTAAGGTGTCTTGGTGGTTCAAGATATGTCACCTAAGGAACATATGGTGGTGTGGTGATGGAAGCGTGTTTCTTCTATGTTGCAACAGCATGTGCTTCCAACGCATTTTTTAACTCATGTATAGTCTTCATTTCTCATTGAGCAGTGATTGCATTGCAATGCTCTCTGGGATTGTCTATACTTTCCCTGGAAGATTTCCTGGCTGTCTCTTGATTGCATCAGCAGTTTTGTCTACTTGTGTGTCGAGTTTCTTCACATGTGTAGCAAGAGACTCATACTTGCTATTGATGGCCTCAATTTTGCTGTTAAGATCATGATACATCTCATCCACCTTGAAATTGATCTCTTTAGCAGACTGCTGTTGGTTGAGCAAGAGTTGCTACATAAATACCTTAAGCTCATCTTGAGAGCCATTCGTAAAGATCTCAGGAGCTTGGAATGGGGCTGGTGATGCTGTCTGGAAGGTGTTGAATGGTTGTTTCTGCTGAAACCCACCTTGGAAATTGTTCTTACCTTAAAAGCCCTGATTTTGTGTGCCTGTCTGCCTAGTAAACCTCTGGGAAAAGCCTGAGACGCATGCGTTTTGCACAAATGTTTTTAATTGGGATTGTTGAGTTTGCTAGGGGTAGACCTGATTTTGAGGATTTTCGACATTGGTGCTTCTATAAGACAGATTAGGGTGGTTTCTGTAATTTTAGTTGAATCCTCTATTTTGCACATACCCTTGTCCACTAACGAAGTTCACCTCCTTCATCTCGTCAGTCTCATCCTCAACTAATCCTTGACAGAAAATTGCATCTCCCGTCTCCTCGCAAGACTGCACACCTCTCTGATTTCCCTTCAGCAGCAAGTTCACTTTCGCAATCAGCTCATCAATCTTATGCGACTCCACACTGTTGACACTTTTAGACATGTCATACTCAAGGCAACAATTTTTAGAACTTGCAGCCAAGTTCTCTATCAACTGGTACGTTCCTTCCTTAGTTTTGGTTATGAAGTCTCCATTGCTCGCATCATTAAGAGCGTGCTTGTAATCCCAGTCAACTCCATCGTAGAAGATGCTAAGAATTTGCTCATCTGAATAACCATGATGAGGGCACTCTCTGCGGTACTCTCTTAACCTCTCCCAAGCTTCGCAAAAAGACTCTCCCACATGCTGCTGGAAAGTAGTGATTTTATTCCGCAATGAAGCTATCTTAGACTTGGTGTAGAAGTGATCCAAGAAAGTAGCTCTGCATTCGTCCCAAGTAGTCAACGACCCAGGAGGAAGCGACTTGAGCCATCTCAGCTCCTTGTCCGCCAAAGAGAAAGGGAAGAGCTTGCACTTGAGGTAATCCAGCTAGTACCCCCATTCGATTTGGCAGTACTGCAAATCTCTTCGAAATTCTCAATGTGGTCCAATTGGATGCTCTGTAGGCAAACCATGGAACATGTGCTGCTTCACCAATGCAATCATCTAAGGTTTGATCTCATAATATTGCCTCGTAATAGCTAGTGGGCGGATCGCAGCTCTGCTCCGGTAGAAGGTATGAAGCGTGTCTGATTCCCCGATGGCAGGTTGCTGCTGCTGCTGTTGCATTTGCAATTGCAGTTGTTGTAACTATTGCACTTGTTGTTGTAGCCTCTGAAGTTTGGCTGATGCAACGTCTTGTTGGTTTTTGTTTTGATCATCCATGATGAAGGAATTTGACTTTGCTTTCCTGCTCGTTCGTTCTAACATTGCTAGCTCTTGGTTGTTGAGCTCAAGAAGGTTCTGGGAACCCTTGCTCTTGGTAACTCTACCCAGCTTCTGGTTAGTCACCTGAAACACACAAGAGAACAAGATAAAATATGTTAGTAAATCTTAGACTAAATTTCAGCTTTAGATTCGAAGGTAACACTATTGGTCCCCGGCAACGGCGCCAATTCTTGAAACACTTCAGGAATAACCCAAATAAAAACTGTAAGAGAATAGACTATCGCAGTAGTATAGATGGGATCGAATCCACAAGGACCAAGGTCACACTACAAATCTCACAAAGTGAAATAAAGCTAAGACGAAAATATTGTTTTGATTGCAAGATAAAACTAAATAACTAATAACGATGAGAAAATCAATAAGGAAAAACGTTAGGTTAAGGGTTTTTCGCATGAATCTAGAGATCATGAACCAGACAACTATTCAGAGAATGATTTAACACAAGTCTTGAACTCAAACATAAATGTTTAATCAACCAACTGTCGTGGTATTGATCACTAAATCTAACAACCTATGATTATAAACTGTCGTTTGAACTTAGAATTTTATACCAGCATGAACGAATTGGTTTGATATGTTCACGAATCGCCTTAGCATCAGCTTTTGTTGGCTAAGGACAATTCGCTCGCCTATGTTCTTTCAAGCAATCTACAACACTTTTGATGAGTAGATTAAACCCTAGATCAGAGACTAAGTGATCAATTTAGCCTAAGCAATGAACACAACAATAAGCGAAGACCACAAAAGATAGATCTTTATTTATGTCTAATTCAATGATTCATAGATCTCCTTGAAACCCTAAACCTAACTATGAAACTACTCAGACATAGAAGCAGAGAACAAGCAAGGAGTTAAAGAAAAACTCATAATCGATATGATAGAAAATCAAATAAGGTTCATAATGTAGAGTCAAAGATTCGTCTCTCCAAAGCTTCCAAAGTGCAAGAGACAAAAAGTCTCAATATAAAAGAAAATGTAACCTAAAAAGTGGCTAAAAATATGTATAAATAGGTCTCTAGTCGTTCAAGGTCAAAATTAGGTGAATCTAGGCCGAAACAGGAAAAGTCGAGTTTCCTTTTTGCCATCTAAGACCAGATTGATCGATATGGACTTTGGATCGATCGATCCAGTTCAAATCGGTCGAGTTCAGTTCTTGAATCGGTCGAGTTGGCACATGCGGAGCCAGCCTGGACAGTCTTCACAAAAACTAACATAACTTTTGATCGTACCGTTGGAATGGCTCAAACCACTTCTAAATGAAAGATAATCCATTGCTAATCTTGTATCAAAATTTGAGCTCGATCCATCGGTGGGAAGTCCTTCAACGAATGCCAAACTTCTGACATCTCATCATGATTCTGCATCTCCATATGCTCATCTGCACCCAAAACGGCTCTTTTCTCCTAAAGTCACATAAAACCTGAAAAGAGTCGATAAAAGATTAAAAAACTCTAAAAACAAACTTTGACTCGATAAAAGACACAAAAACAAGGGTTAGAAACCGGTAAAAACACGGTTTATCAACACTCCTTGCATCATCAAACAAAAAAAGATTTAGAAGGATTCTTTCCATGGGTTTCCACATTTCTTGCCAATTGCACTTGTGACCCCATACGCCCACACTTCCAAATTTGCAATACTTAGACAAAGCCATTGACATCATATAAATCATGGCTCAAATTCGGCTTAGCTTGAAAGACTTATTCAGTTAGATGTTTCAAGGAGTCCAAAACTCATACTTTTTATTCGTCACAAGTTGATGCACTAAGAGCTCATGCACTATTCTCGCTGACCACATGAATCCATCCTCGTAGAAGCTTAGAAGAATTCCCAACGAACCTTTTTTTATCTGATCTAGCTCTTCCATGATTACACGATGTTACCAATCGAAACCTTAATCATCACAATTAACACTGGTTATAATAGCTGAAACGGCATCGTTTTGGATTAAAGAATTGAACTATCTACCTCTTGCGTAAAATTGATATATTACCAATCTAATCGAAGGTGTAACGCCATAAATAAGTGCTTCAATCCCATGAGGAATTTTCAACGTGAGCACACAATTATTCCAACAAGTCTTTTTAGCCGTCTCCTTTTCAAATCGATATGGGAACATTAACAAAAATTAATTTCCACCATTATTCGCTAATTTATCTTTAAAACATCACAGTAGTTGATCTATGTTATTCAAGACCCTCCAATTTCTCACATGCAGTTTGGATTAATATAGTGTTCTGAAACAGATTTAGTTTACGAGGTGTCATTGAGATTACAAATGACCTTAATCAAAATTGTAAAAGAAACAATATGGGAGTTGAAAGAAACAAACTTATGGTTAAAAGTAAGTTGTTTGTTTGATTTATCACCGGATTCGCTAATATTGATTAAGAATCTATGTATTAGCCGTCAAAAGAGAGCGTTTAAATTAGCAAAACGTTTGCAACTTTCGACTTTGGGTTGCAGATGTATAATCTTTCTTCACCATGTCAGGTTTTTTCTTCTTCTTTCTTCACCTTTTAATAAAGACATATGAACAAAAAATTTAACAATGGTAAAGCGGAAGAGACGAAGAGTGATCTGTGTAGTGAAAATTGCAAATTTGAAATTAATATTCGATTTGACCAACGAAACAAAAAGTCTGGAATTACAAGAATGTAAAGATTACTTCATAATTACTTCAACAACAGGTCGAAATCTTCACTCCCAAGTAACTGAAACAATTGAGTTAGCGAGGCCAGATTGGTCGAAAGTCGCGATAGATCCATAATCCAGAGTCTTGGAAGCACCAGGAATCGCTTGGACCAGCTTGAACGCCTTTCTCTCGGATCCCTCCATCTGAGAATAACAGAAAGACCAGAGAAGCTGAACCGGTTCGCTCTTGAGAAACTTCCTCTGCTTTCTTCTCCCATCTGGAAACCGAACGCAGAGATTGCACACAACGCTTCGATCGCAGTCTCCTTTTGGCTCTTCTGTCAAAACTGGAAACTCTAAACAAGTGTCATCCTCCTCAGATTCTTCAAATTCTTCACCCCAGGAAGGAGGAGCCACGATGTGATCAGTGTGGTTGCTTGACGAACAAGTGTCCTCTGTTTTGGGAAAAATCAAAACCTTTCCTTGTGCAGACTCTTCAAAATCGTTGTCCCAGAAAGTAGACATGTCTTGAGTAGTAGTAGTCTGGATGCTTTCAGAACAAACCTTTTCTGTTTTTATGCGTTTGTTGCTTGTCAGAGAAGCAATGTGTTCGTGAGGACCAGAATCGATGTACTTCATCAAATCCTCAACAAAACTCTGAGCTTCAATCGCGCCGCTCCACGAACGCATCTTCTGACCAGTGATTGGATCGATGAGGAGCACCACAGGAGGAGCAGATTCGATTCTGTAGAAAGTAGAGATTTTCTGTCCTTCATTGGTATCATCATAGACTTGCGATAGGATGAAGCTAGACTCGATGGCTTGAGAAACGGCTTCGTTCAACCATAAATCTCGGTTAAGCATGTGAGAAGCAAACTCGGTCGTGGACTGGAGATTCACAAGCAACCATAGATTCTTTCTAGAAGATGTTGATTTCGCGTCTTCAAACGAACCTTTGAAAAGAAGTTTCAGAGGAGGACGGTACAAAGAAGACAATCTCGAATATTCTGATCCAACAGAGGCCGAATCGGACGGTTCTGGTTTCGAGTCCCATATCTCCTCAGGACATACTTCGGCCGGAGTTTGATACATGGAAGAAGAACCATAGAGAATATCCCTAATCGAAGGTAAAGGAAGAGGGATTTGTTCTTCTTCTTCCTCTTCTTGATAATCACTCCAATACGGCTTTTGATTACAGAGAGGTTGATTATGTCTATGGACGAGGAAGAGGTTAATGGCGTCTTCAAGGTTCCAACTTGTTGCTTTTAGGAATTGTAGTGCGGATTCCATGGTTTGACCAACAGCGATCTCCATGAAAGATGAGATTAGTCTCTGTTGGTTGTCGTCACTCGTAACAGTCTCCATTGTTTGTTAGAAAAAGAGAAACAGAAAAATTCAAGGGAACTCAAATTGACGATTGAAGAAGACAAGAGAGAATGTGTAAAAGTTTAATCGATTTCTCTTACCTTTGCTTCTGTTTATATAGAGAGAGGATTAACTCTTTAGGTTTTTGTTTACTTTTTTAGCGAAAGAGAAACATAAGAAAAAAGGAAATTCCTTTTCACTTTTTGTTTTGTTAGCTAAATATTTCCTCTCTTTTTTTGGGCCTTCTTTGGTTTTTAGTTTTCGTTAATTTCAATGATGCATTATTAGTTTTATTAGTTTAAGATTTCGAAAGGTCTATATGTAAAGTAATGTGTTGTATTAAATATAAGTGAAATATATATAGTGTTATTCAAACCAAATCTTTTTTTTTTTGTTTGTTAACAAATTTTTATATCTTCTTTGTAAGTGTAAAAGTTCATATGTTCTTGACTTATCTGATACATAAGTAAACACATTCATGTATCAACTATTACTCCTTCTCCGGCAGAACATAGCTATGAGTGGAGACCAAACGACACTCCAAGCAGCAAATACTCTTCTGGTCAGGTCAACCAATTGTTAAAAGAACATCGAGCAAGAATAAATTGGCATCAAATAGTATGGTTTTTAGAAGGTAGACTTGAATGTTCATCCTCAACCGCTGCACCATTCGAGATACAATTTATTGATTGGGTCGCAGTCTGCTATGCAACTCTTCAACCGAAGATTTGAGGCAAAGGACGATGAAGAACTGTTGAATTCTTGTATAGAAGTTTGAGTTCTTGAGAAATTTCCTCTGCTTTCTTCTCCCATCTGGAAATCGAACCCAGAGACTGCACACAACATTTCGATCGATCGCAGTCTCCTTTAGAGAAACATTTTTCATTTTTCTAAACAAAAACATTCTGACTACAGACACCGGTCTACAAAGATTATACGGTTCATAAATAACCATAATCCCATTTATTCACCCTTCTCCTCCTGCTCTTGTGCTGCTTCTGATTTTATCCTGTTGACTAGAATTACAAAACAGACTTTTCTTTGTATCCTCTAAATTCTCTTAAACCTCCCTCTCTAGATAAACCTTTCTTCTCTTTGTTGAAACAATAAACCGGTGCTTGCCATTTCTCATCCTCCAGGACCACGCCAACCTCATATGTCATCACATGAGCTTCCCTCCCTGCAACAATTTCCCCCTCATTTCAGATGAATTTTGCTAGAAAAAAAATAAAATAATAATAACCGAGATTTCATGTTTAAGTAGACAACAATGGCATGGCGATAGTATCGATCGATCACCTGTATAGAAGATCCATTGCACGGGTCTTTTGGTTTCAACATCCTCATAGTACCATATAAAGTCTACTTTCTCCCATACATTGCAGAGAAACCCATTCACATGTTGTTGGCCTAGATACTTGGCTCCATCTAGCCAGTTTGGTCGCAGGATCCCAACCTTATTCAACATAAATTCCAAGTCTATTCAGCAAGTTACTCTCTACTACTGAATCCTAATCTCCAATTTAGCAAATGACTATATCACAATCACCAGAGTAATTTGCTAACTTCAAATGAGATGAGGGTTTATGAACTATATGATACAAAGCACAAAGAGAATTGGTAACAATCAGAATTACGCGCCGCACGCTTCAACGTAACAAGGAAATGCCACTTCAAATTTGAGAAACGAAATGACCCAAGTGATGGAGGAGTACTAAGAAACAAGAAAGGACTTCAAACTTAAAATCTGCAGAGAGCTTCGTTTTGATCAATTGAAGATTTGTGAAGTCACTTGACTTTAGCTAAATATAGAACTCTCTAGTTTCTTTACGGCTTAGGGATCTGAAAATTGAAAATCTCAATCCAACCAGACACTATAACTTCACCCTCTAGTTTCTTGCTTAAAATTGGAGCAATCTCTGGTTTTCTTAATCTCATTTCTCCGTGAAATCACACAATCCAAGCAGAAATTAAGAAATCATACGCTAAATTCCGAATTTTGTTCGAAATCTATAGCCAGAAGGTAATTCTCAGATCGATTAAATAGAAAATAACCGACCTCGAGCTGAGCGGAGCGGCAAGATCTTGACTCGTCGAGCGAGTAGAAGAAAGAGGTTCCATTGTTCCATTCGAGGTCGTAGGTAATGCCACCGAGCTGCTCCTGGATGATATTGAAATTACGACCGTTTGTCCAGTCGTACCAAAGGTCGATCATCGAGAGGTCGCCGGAGTAATTCATGAACAGTAGCGCGTGGAACTGATGTGGCCATGTCGCCGGAACCGGCTCATCCGCGGTGGCGAATTGCACGTTGGCGATTAAGACGAGGAAGATGACGATTAGTATCGGTGGTAGTTTGGTAGCCATTTGGATTGTCGTGGCCGCGCGTGTGAGGTTTGCTTGATGCGCCCAAGATAAATCCTTATTTTATTCTTTTTAATTAAATTGTACTATTTAACATTTTAAATTGGGGAAAATCGCATTAAAAGTCGCACGACATTTTAAATTTTCGAAGTATTTCACTAACATTTCTGGATTGATCGTGGATATAGAATGATTATGGATCGTAGATCTATTTTTCAAAGAATTAATATTTTTTATTCATCTTTTAGACATATGAAACATGATACGAAGTCGATACGTATTGACATATAGAAGATCATAGCCTTTAAGACAAAATAAACAAGATGAAAATGAGACATAAGAAAGATAGACACAAATTAAAAAAAAAAAAGTAAATTTGATTCATTTTTATTATATGATTAAAAAAAGATACGCACAAGTTATATAATTAATCCAGGAAATTTTCGAACACAAATGCTTTTGAAGATTTCAGTATTGTAACCTTGATCAGAAGAGACAATAAAAAAATAATCAGGAAGTGTTTTCAATGCTTTGCAACAATCTCTGGATAATCATCTGATATCTTTGTTCGCCGCTAATCTCACCGCATCATAACATCCCGGCACATTAATTAACGCCGTTATATCCGAACATAAGGTCGAATTCGGCTGAGCTTCTTCTGATGGCCGGAACATCAATGTTAAAATTAAAGCTAACAAGAAAAACATCACTTTGGTTTGTTTTGGTTTCATTTTTGAAAGGATTAATAAAAAGAATTGGTTTTGTAGTCGTAGGTTTGGATTATGTAGAGCTGAGATCTTTGTTTCGGTAAATAAATAAACAAGAGTTTGTCTTAGAATAGGATGTTGTGTAGGGAGTTTTCTTATATATACAAGCTAGGTGAGGAAATTTTGACTATAAGAAATAGACAGTATTTGGAAAGTTTACACATTTTGTTGACGTATACGTCTATTCACAATCAATTTTTATACAAATTATATTATGTGATGCAATCAAGGAAAGTATATATGCACTCTTTTCATTTTACGCCTTTCTTCAGTCATATATATTGCGAAATCATTGATTTGTGTTTTAAACATAGTTTGTTGGATTTAAATAAAATATGACATTGCGTCTAAAGAAACAAATATTTAGATATATCTACGATTGATCCTCGATTTAGAAAGATTACTGACTGATAAGATGCTTAAAATAGTTTTCCAAGTTTTTTTTGTTTTTCATGATTCAGCTTTTTCATAGTTTACATATGCAGCATGAATTTACAGCTAGGGACAAATATTAAAAATATATTCTACTATACACTTTGGACCCAAAAAAAACTCCTACTCTTTTATCAGCCAAACAAATTTCAAATTTTTGTCGATCATACCGTTTTAATCCCCAACTTTTGTTGACCAAGTTGTTTTAAACCCTACATTAGTCAACAGTTAATACTTAATAATTGACTGATATTGGTACTAAAACGGCTTGGTCAACAAAAGTTTAAGTTTTTTTAGGTAAATAATAAAAATGAAACTTTTTTGTGCCCAAAAAATCCAAATTTTATTTTTACATTTTCTGAACTTTTGGATTAAAATAACTAAAATAATTAAAATTAATAACATCAAGTAAAATTATGGGGGTAGGAAAAACGATTGTGGATGAAAAATATACAAATAAAAAAAATCTTATTCGTTGTTTTAAGAAAAAAATGGAGATATCAAAAGATAAAATCACCATTTTATTTTTCAGCTAAAATTTATTTTGAAAGATTTTTTTAAAAAATAAAATAGAAAACAAAATTGACCATCAAACATTTATAAAGAGACTTGTAGAAAAACTTTAGTTTTTTCATTTATATTATAAAAAAAAATAATAAAGATGTCAATAATTTTATTGTTATAGATTGATATGATTAACGTGAAATATTTTAATTAACAACAATTAAGATTGAGTAGCACCCGGCTTTTTTAGCAAACCTAAAATAAACTATATGTATCGATTCTTTAACTAAAAATATGTTAGCATCATTTTATTATTGATTTTAACTTTTGAATATTTTATTTAATTAAAGTTAAGAAATAATTAATTGAAATAAGTAAAATCATCCAAAATAGCCAAAATTCATTTATTTATAGGAAATATAAAAAGAACCAATTTTTTTTGGTCAAAACAACTCCAACCTTTGTTGACCAAACTATTTTAGTCTCAACGTTAGTCAATAATTAATAGTTGACTAATGTTGCGACTAAAACAGCTTGGTCAACATAAATTTGAGATTAAAATGGTTTGATCAACAGAAGTTAGAATTTTTTTAAGTAATGAAAATTTTGAAGTTTTTTTTGGCCGAAAGTGTATAGTTGAGGATTTTTTGTATTTTTCCAGTTTAGTTATAGTCAATTGATTAATCTTTTGAATAGTTTACAAAAGGATGGTTGTTTTTGGATCAAAACTTAAAAATATACTAGGTGATGTCTCCTGCTGTGCACGAGTTGAGTTAGTATTATAAAAAATTCATAAATTTATTTGTTTAGAATTTATCAATGTTCAAGAAAGCGCTAAGCGTTAAGGGAGTGGTAATCTATCGTCTAGAACGCCTAGTCGAGATCCATGAGATTTTAGGCGGTTTAGGCGTTTACAAGATAAGTCAATATATTAGATATGTTTTTATAGAATACAACGCTCATAAATAATAAAATTTAAATATTATTCTAAATCTTAAAAATAGATTCAAGGGTAAACGACCTATTTCCCCCTCGGAAGTATCATATAGTAACATATCCACACAAAGTTTCATCCTCGTCCTAATTTCCCATAGTTTGAAAGTTAAAAACATATTTCCCTCCAATTTGAAAGTTTGAAACGTGTATACACATAAAATCATATTTTGTAACAAAATTACACATAAAGTACAATTTATTTCGGTTTACTATGTACCAATCCAACTTTAACCACTTAAACACAAAAATAAACCAAAATTAAATTCAATTACAACTTGAACCAACTTTAATCAGCTTTAACCAACCTCAAAAACATCAAAAGAAATGTTATAAATATAACATCTAAAATATTAACAAATATTATATATTCAAATTAGACAAAAATATCGATTTGAAAATCAAAAATGTTAATTAAACCTTAAATGAGAATTACGCAAAAATATTCATTCTTGCTCTTGTCCTTGTTTTATACTCCGAGATCGTGTTTAACGTCTCTGTTTACTCCGCCTAATTCGCCATGAATGGTCTTTAAGTATGAAGATCCGGCTGTTACGTCTAGGAGCTTTAGTTTACCGGTTTGAATGAGTCTTTGGTCTCGTCGGGGTTGACTAACAATTTTGCATTTAATCTCCTTTGATCGTGGACTTTCACTCTGGTGGGCCTTTCAACTCGGCCCGCGATCTCGATTACTCTTTTGACCCCGTCTGGTTTCTTTGACTTCACTGGATCTTTTTACCATAGGTTTATTGGACTCAATTTATTGGACCGGGATTTTAACCCTCACAATAACCTTAATAATTTAATCCGGATATTCCAAATTTAGTCCTCGAAATTATTCTCATATGCTAAAATAAATGTTGTCGATTTATGAAATATATTTTTTTTTTTGGTCAATCGATTTATGACTCTTTTTTATCGTCTCAAACTTTATCAGTTACAAATTACGAGAACAAATACATGAACGATTTTACAACGGACAATTCTACCGGCCTACAAGGATCAACGGTCTATATGCACCATGCTCGTGATGGAGCACTTCTACCCTTGACATGCTGGACCACGATGAGTGGATGTGCTTGCACCGCGCTGAAAATCTCTTGGAAATTTGCTTCCTTTAATTTGCATTCTTTTGGAATCGAACTCCCTACCTCCTGGTGTAAAAACATTAATGAACTATTGGTCAACCACTGGACCGAGGGGGCTTCCACATTTATGAAATATTTAATAACCAAAAAAAAAAAGAATAATGGGTTTGAAAAATCAAAAATGCTGAGAAAAAACGTGGTGTTGACACATAAGCCTCTAATGTTTCTCGTTTGATATATTAAAGATTCCCAACAAATGAGGAATTTTTTTTTAATGAGGAATACTTACATCTAAAGAACATGATACCTTTTAGTAGGGATGTCAATCGGGCTGGCCCGGCCCAGCCCAAAACCCGTAAAACCCTCATATATTTGAGTTCGGCATGGCCCGGTCCGAAAAAAACCGGGCTTATAATCTAAAGCCCGGCCCGACCAGACCTGAACAGGGCTATAGGGCTTTTCAAGCTTTTTCATGTTTTTCTTTGACATGTATAGATCGTATAGAAGATCTTTTGTTTTGTTTACCTCTCCACATAGAGGACATGATTGGACCATTCCCCATTGTCTCATTCTTGCGCCTGTGGATAGTTTGTCTTTTATCGCCAGCTATAAAATTAAAGCGTTTCTCGGAATCGCTTGAGAAAACCATACGAGACAGTACCACCATACCTTCCGATAAACCTCACAAATTTGCTCCCAAGTATGTTTTAACGAGAAGTGGTCTTTGAAATCATTTGTACCATGTCTCCAACGGATGAGATCATGATCGATATTGGCTTGTGGAACAGGGATAGACCCAATTTCTTGAAGCAGCTCTCGTAAGTGAGTCCCTCGGCAGAGCCGAATAGCCCACTCCTAACCTCGAACTGCCTCGGAAACAGTAGATGTCCGTTGAATACCTAAGATNCTTCCACATTTATGAAATATTTAATAACCAAAAAAAAAAGAATAATGGGTTTGAAAAATCAAAAATGCTGAGAAAAAACGTGGTGTTGACACATAAGCCTCTAATGTTTCTCGTTTGATATATTAAAGATTCCCAACAAATGAGGAATTTTTTTTTTGAATGAGGAATACTTACATCTAAAGAACATGATACCTTTTAGTAGGGATGTCAATCGGGCTGGCCCGGCCCAGCCCAAAACCCGTAAAACCCTCATATATTTGAGTTCGGCATGGCCCGGTCCGAAAAAACCGGGCTTATAATCTAAAGTCCGGCCCGGCCAGGCCTGAACAGGGCTATAGGGCTTTTCAGGCTTTTCTTTGACATGTATAGATCGTATAGAAGATCTTTTGTTTCGTTTACCTCTCCACATAGATGACATGATTGGACCATTCCCCATTGTCTCATTCTTGCGCCTGTGGATAGTTTGTCTTTTACCACCAGCTATAAAATAAAAGCGTTTCTCGGAATCGCTTGAGAAAACCATACGAGACGGTACCACCATACCTTCCGATAAACCTCACAAATTTGCTCCCAAGTATGTTTTAACGAGAAGTGGTCTTTGAAATCATTTGTACCATGTCTCCAACGGATGAGATCATGATCGGTATTGGCTTGTGGAACAGGGATAGACCCAATTTCTTGAAGCAGCTCTCGTAAGTGAGTCCCTCGGCAGAGCCGAATAGCCCACTCCTAACCTCGAACTGCCTCTGAAACAGTAGATGTCCGTCGAATACCTAAGATTCTTGTCTTTGCCTCTCCCGTAATATCGATAAGTCATCCCAAACCAGTCCAATTATCTGACCAAAAAGAGGTAGAGACTCCATCCCGTACATTGACTCGAATGAAAGAGGCCACTAATGGTCTCAATTTCAGCAATTTTTTCCATATCCAAGATCCTTTTGAACCATTCTTTACGTCATAGTATGTAGAGTTACGAAGCAAATAATGTTTTGTCCAAGCAACCCACAAAGAACCCGAATTTTCGAATAGTCTACAAATAAGCTTTAACAAAAAAGCACGAGAAGACTCTAGGAGCGTTCTGATTCCGAGACCTCCTTCTCTCGTGGGGTTGCATACATCCGACCAGGCAACTTTCGCTTTATAAGTGGTGTGGGGCAAACCTGGCCATAAGAAAGCAGAGCACAAACTTTCTAATGCGGCAAAACAGAGTTTCAGTAATCGGAAAATCGAGTTCCAAAAGTTTGTAATGCCAGCAATCATCGATTGAATAAGCTGAAGACAACATGAAAATGAGAGTGATTTATTAGACCAAGATATCATACGAGAGCGGATCTTGTCTATGAGCGGTTTGTAGTCTAGTCGGGTCATGTTTTTAGTCGTGAGAAGCAAGCCAAGATATCTTATGGGGAGAATTTTGATCGGTATATGATGAGCATCGGCAGCTTGGAGGATGGTTGGGGTCGTTTTGCCTGCCAAAAAGAGAGAAGATTTGGAGGCGTTGATCGCAAGACCAGATTCCTTTTCAAACTCAGAGAGGACGCTGATAGTTTCATTAAGTGATTCCGCCGAGCTATCCATAAATATCATCATGTCATCAACAAAACTAAGATGAGTAAGGCAAACCTCTCGACAAGACGGATGAAAACCAATTCGGCCCTGATTTGCAGCTTTGTCCAGAAGATGAGACAAGTCGTTTATAGCAATGACAAGCAAGTAAGGTGAGAGAGAACAACCTTGTCTAAGACCTCGTGAGCTAGTATAGAAAACCTCTAGCTCTCCGCTTACCATTACCGAGAACGTTGCAATGGAGATGCAGCGATAAATCCAAGAAGTGAAGATCATTGGAAATCCCATGGCTCGGAGAGTAAGGGTGATGAACTCCCATCTAACCGAGTCAAAGGCCTTAGAGATGTCAATATTTAGCGCGTAGCGAGGCTCTATTGTGTCTTTGTGATAGTCTTTTATGAGCCCAGTGGCCATTAATACATTTTCAAGCAGAAGGCGCCCCTTGATAAAAGCACTCTGATTCGGGACCATACTCTATGGGAGCATTGATTTGAGACGGTTCACAAGAATCTTAGAGATCCCCTTGTAGAGCATGTTACAGCAAGTATCAGACGAAAATCACGCATTCGCAGCGCATCCGTCTTCTTTGGAACCAAGGTTAATGAGGTTACATTTACACCTTGAGGCATGAGACCGTATTGGAAGAATGATTGAACAGTCACCACCATATCTGACCCTACGATCGGCGAAGCAGCAAGAACAAATTCAGACGTAAATCCATTGGGCCTGGTGTTTTGTTGGATGGAATTGATATAAGAGCTTTCTTCATTTCATCTGCAGAAACGGCACAAACCAAAGCCTCGCTCTGTTGTGAGAAACAACGAAAGGAGATGAGTTTTGATAGACTGTCAAAAGTAAGAGAAGGGGAGTGTTGGTGTTGAGCTTGAAGAAACTGAGTAAAGTAGCTGACCGCCTCAGCTTTAATTGTTGCAGGATCAATGATTAAGTCCCCATCGTCATTCATCAGCCGATTAACACTGTTCTTTGAGTTCCTAGTTTGCACTGCACGGTGGAAAAAATGGTGTTCTTATCTTCATAATTCAGCCATTTAACACGTGATTTCTGTCTAAAGAACCGTTCTTCAACAGCGGCATAATGATTCCGAATTTCAGATGTTGTAGATGCTACAACAATGTTTTCGGAGGTGGGAGATACAAGCACTTGATTCTGTTTCTTGCACAGCAAGTCAAACGCTTCTTTGGTCCTTTTAGTGATGTCTCTGTATCGCTCTCTATTCAGAGCTCTAAGAGAAGGCTTCGGAAGTTTGAGCTTCCGATGAAACCGGTGAAGGGCTGAGAGAGAGTGGAAAAGCGATTCTGTAGAGGACCAAACTTGTTCCACAACCTCTAAGAATTGTGGGTGATCAGTGAGGAAGTTGAAGAGCTGAAAATGATGATATTTTGTAAGAGCAGTCGACTCTAGTCGAACTAGACATCGAGCGTGATCATAAATACTGTTAGCTTCAAATTCCGCAAAGGAATGGGAAAAAAACATAGCTCCAGGAGCTATTTACCAGTGCACAATCAAGATTTTTACCTATGAGATCCTCCTCTCTCTGATTTCACCAGGTAAATTTCGGTCCCAAGTAACTAAGATCTTGGAGTTCACAATCAGAGACCAAAGTTTGAAATTCTCTCATTCCCGTTTTGCTTTTGAGATAGTCCATAGATCGCGAATACTCATTAGAAGCTAGCGTTTCATTAAAATCCCCTAAAACAATCCATGGTGGTGCTTACAAATAAATCACAAATATGCCGAAGCTCCTCCCATAGAGTCACTCGATCTCTACAGAAGTTTGAAGCATATACACAAGAACAAAGGAACTCTGTATGGATAAGTGACTCAAATAGTGATGAATTGGGGACTCATAAACAACGGAGTGATGTTTACATCATCAGTTGAAAGGATCCATATCTGACCTAGACGATGATACTCGTAGTTAGTGATAGATTTCCAGCCACGAAAAACTCTATCAATTATAGCAAGACAATTGTCTTCTTGAACTTTCGTTTTTAGAAGGCAGCCGAAAGAAGGAGAAGCAGAAGATATCCACGATCGAACTGAGTTGTGTTTGGGCATTTTTTTGACACCCCGGGTATTCCACTCAAAGAGCGACGTCATATTCATTAGTGCTTCCTCAAAGAGGAAGCTTTTTTGGTGTTTTGTTGATGTGAAACCTTATGTTATTTTTTTGTAGTGATCTATTTTTAAGGAGTTTTATGTTTGGCTTTATGTCGTCCTCCATTTTTTGTCTTCACTGGAATAAGTGGTAAGGCCTCCTCATCCACCGAATTGACTTTCCTCTGCATCCTGGTTTCTAATCTCTCCCTATTCTTCTTCTTCCTCATCTTCGACATTGGACAAGATGGAATACCGAGATGGAAATGATTTCTCCTGCTTGTTTCCCTCTTTATTTGTTTGCTTTGGAGCAATCGGCTTCGTAACAGGTGAATTTTTAGTCCCTTTCGATACCACTGTCCATGTCTTTTCGTTCTCCACCAGTCTAGTATCCGTCTGATTTTGCGTCTCTGGTTCATTTGTTTTTTGAGCTTCACTAGGCATGTATTGATCTTTAGTGAAATTGAATATGTTTCCTTGGCTAGTCAATAACTCACATTCATGTAAAGTTTGTGCCTTCTCTTTGGACTGAATTGTTTGCTTCACCTTCTCTGCAGATTTTTCCGAAACTACTATCGAACCCTTTTTCATATGCTCGCACTCATTCTCCAAGTGTCCCCAGTTTTTATAGGTAGTGCATCTGGGAGGCAGCCACAGATAGCTTACCGGGATAAGGATATCTGGGCTAGAGCTCAAGCATATCTTCTCTGGCAATGGTTTTTCCAGATTTACAACCACCAAGACACAAGCAACATCTAAGTGAATGCATCTCTCTTTGTTTGGATGAAGCTTTTTAGCCTCTCCCACCAGATTTCCTAGAAATATCAATCATTTGTGTGAGAAGTGATAGTCTAGAACTTGCGTGAAGTCGACACATATTGGCATTGAGGTTAAATCCAGACGGAGGTTTGAATTCCTTGGATTCCACTCTTGGACAACCATGGGAATGTCAGCAATATGCCAGAAGTGTCTACGAAGGACACGAGATCTGACTTGAGCGTCGTCGATTCGGAATAGGAACGACTTTGGATTGAGGAATTGGGCATCGACCTTCAAAATTTTAACCGATGATGTCCATAAACGGTTGACACTGGCATGAACTTTCCCGATATGGAGAGCGTCTCCAATAAAGTATATGAAAATGTAGTTAGACCAAAGTCACTGAGCATTTTCAAAGATTTCCGCAGGGATCGAGGCTTGTGCAACTCCATTGATCACTTCCACCGAAACAGGGGAAGACAAGGAAGGTATTGTTGTGTCCGATAGTATTGCACTCCATGAGTTCTGGTTCAATCTGGCTTGGTTCGGGGAAGAAGGAGGGGTCTTCTCCAGATTCAAAGGTGGAGGCGACGTCTCCATGACGGAGACGGCCGGAGCAGAGAGCCTTGAGCAAGACGGAAAAAGAAAGTTTGGAGGGGCGGCTAGGGCTTCTTCTCGAGAGCCTATCAATTAAGATGGAGTTTTAACCGGAAAGTTGGTTCTTTCTTTACAATCTTCATCTCAACCTTATCAAATGATTTGCCACTTCATCATATGCCACGTACGGTCAGAGCCGGCTCTTCCCCATGGCAAGGTGGGTAATTTTCCAGGGTCCATTTGTTTTTTTGTTTTTTAGTATTAAAAAAAAAGGGTTCAAAAATAAAAATTTACACCAAATTTTTTTTTTTTGCCATGAGTCCTCCAATTCGAAGAGACGGCCCTGCGTACGATTCTTGTTGACTTGTTCTCTCTTATGTCTTTTTTTTCTTTGTTCTTTTTCTGCGAAAACAAAACAGAAAAAAAAAAGAAATTAAAACCATAACCTATGAAGAACATAAAAAACCCATGAAACAAATTAAATGAAGATTTGAGAATTATTAAGCGAGCTAACTTCCGTGAAGCTGTGGCCGTGGATGGAAAGGTTTATGGTATGAGTTCTAATGAAAGGAAACACATAATCTACAATACAAAAGATGGTAGATGTGAGACTTTTGAGATGGTTACATGGAAAATGGGTGGAGCGTGTGTGATAAACAGTGTGATCTATGGTTACCATGATGATCTTCGGTTAATGTGGTATGACTCTAAAGAGAAGGTATGGAGAGTGGTTACAGGTTTGGATCCTGATGAGTGGTTTCACAAGGAGAGGAACGTAATGGTGTGAATATTTATGATGTTATGATATGTTTCAAACTATGTGAATCATCATACGTACCATCAAATATGTCTTCGCCGAGCAGTTGTGAGCACCACCGATTTGCATTATACAGTAGCATGATCATAGATGTGTTTTATTAGTCTTCTCAACTCAATGTCAAAAGGAAAAGTCTTCACAATTCAAAATTATTATTGAAGTATTTTTTCTCAATCTACAATTAATCACCAAATGTATATTGTACAAAATTCACAACATGTAAAAAGATGTTAAGTGAGCAATTTGGGAAAAGAGCGTCTTGGTTCAATTTGAACCATCCAACCAACAATCTTTTAAAAAATCATAGCACAAAAGAACTATGATATAGTTTGAAAACAGAAGAAACCAAAATCCCCAAAAAGCTATTATTGCATGACTCAATATAAATCTATAATCTTCACACTTAACCTACACCATACTCCTACTTAAATACCTCAATCACTTATCTCAAATTCCACACCATTCCTTCTCAAATCATCACCCAAACATTGCAAACCAAACACAAAAAGACAATGGCTCTTCTTGCTTTCTTCCTCTTCACCCTCCTTGTTTTTTCAAGTAAGTCAGCTTCTTCATCCAAGAATCAATATGTTTTACATTTTCCTTTGTTTCCTCCCATTTCAATCCGATTCTTCGATATACATAAATCTTTCTTTCGTTATTTACAGGTTCATGTTGCTCCGCGACTCGGTTCCGGGATCAGCACAGGTACATAGAGAGGAAAACAATGCTAGATTTGGCCAGCAAGATTGGTATCAACTATGGTAGACAAGGAAACAACCTCCCATCTCCTTACCAATCAATCAATTTCATCAAATCCATCAAAGCCGGTCATGTCAAGCTCTACGACGCCGATCCAGAATCTCTCACACTCCTCTCTCAAACCAATCTCTACGTCACCATAACCGTCCCTAACCACCAAATCACTTCCCTCAGCTCAAACCAAACCACAGCCGAAGATTGGGTCAAAACCAATATCCTCCCTTACTATCCACAAACCCAGATCAGATTCGTCCTCGTCGGAAACGAGATCCTCTCTGTCGAAGACAGGAACATCACGGCGAATCTTGTACCGGCGATGCGCAAAATCGTGAATTCTCTCAGAGCTCATGGGATTCACAACATCAAAGTCGGGACACCTTTAGCCATGGATTCTCTCCGGTCGACGTTTCCTCCGTCGAACTCGACATTCCGGGAAGATATCGCCGGTGAATTGATGTTGCCGTTGCTGAAGTTTCTCAACGGAACAAACTCTTACTTCTTCATCAATCTTCAACCTTACTTCCGCTGGTCAAGAAACCCTATGAACACCAGTTTGGATTTCGCTCTGTTCCAAGGAAACTCAACTTATACCGATCCTCAAACCGGTTTGGTTTACCGTAATCTTCTTGACCAAATGTTGGATTCGGTTATCTTCGCCATGACCAAACTCGGTTACCCACACATCCGCATCGCGATCTCCGAAACCGGATGGCCTAATTCCGGCGACATCGACGAAACCGGAGCCAACGTTCTCAACGCGGCGACGTATAACCGGAATGTAATCAAGAAGATGACCGCAATTCCACCAATCGGTACACCAGCTAGACCCGGTTTACCTATACCGACATTTGTTTTCTCCTTGTTCAACGAAAACCAAAAATCCGGTTCGGGAACAGAGAGGCATTGGGGAATCTTGCATCCCGACGGTACACCAATCTACGACATTGATTTCACCGGTCAAAAACCATTAACCGGTTTCAACCCTCTCCCTAAACCGACGAACAACGTTCCTTACAAGGGTCAAGTGTGGTGCGTACCGGTCGAAGGAGCCAACGAGGCTGAGCTTGAGGAAGCTTTGAGGGTTGCTTGTGGCCGAAGCAACACGACGTGTGCGGCTTTGGCTCCGGGAAGAGAGTGTTACGAGCCGGTCTCTATTTATTGGCACGCAAGCTATGCGGTTAGCTCGTACTGGGCTCAGTTCCGTACTCAAAACGTTCGATGTTACTTCAATGGATCGGCTCATGAGACCACGATCAACCCTGGTGAGCCATTATTTTTTCTCAAAATTGGACGAAAATAACATTTCTCGTACAGTCACGGTTTATGTGACAGAGTAAGGGTATTTATGGAATATACTGTCACTAAAGCTTTTGTTTTGTTTTTTGAAGGAAATGATCGCTGCAAGTTTCCGAGCGTTACTCTGTGAGGACTAAAGGAGGAAGAAGACAAATGAAATGATCAAGGCTGGATTATGATTATTAATGTTACTTAATATTGTTGTTCTTCATGATTATTATACGTTTTCTGCTTCATGTTTCTCGATATTGAGAAAACAAAAAAAAAATTAAATAATTAATAAAGTTTTTTTTTTCCTTACAAAGCGTGAAGATTACATTCTCTAATTAACAAAAAAGGATCACATTCTCTAGGAGATTTACACTAAAGATTTATTAATCCCCAGAACTTTAAGCATCTTAGATAAAAAAATTTTGGTTGTGTTTAAACCCAAACACCAAATACAAACCGAAGATTAGCATTTGAGTATTGCAACGAAAATTTAAAAGAGATGTTTTGTATCTCAAAAACGTGGTTTTCTTTTGAATTTTGTTTTCTAGTATAAATTAATACAAACACAAACGCAAATAAGTTTCACTCTCATTTGGCCATCCAAAACAATTTTAGACCCATTTAAAAATTCAGTGAATTGACTATTCACCGACAACACTAATTTTAGAGATTAGTCGGGTGGTAAAAACTCAAATTACCCTAGTTATATAAAAGAGAAGAAGTTTGAAAGAATTTATGTCGTAATAAAGAACATGGCTGGATCAAAACAATGTCGCATATTGCATGTGATTGCACTGAATAACACCAAATTTTTCATACGGTTCAAAAAAAAAAACACTAAAAAGGTAAAATTAAATTCAATTCGGAAGAAAATCGACTATGGTACACTATCTTTAGTATACAGCTTCCTCGATATACACCTTAGATTTTTTGCCTCTTTGATACACATTTCAAACAAGTTTTTGCTTTGACAAACATCACAAACTATTAAAATTCTTATAATTGCAACATACCGAATTAATCTCGCGATTGTGTTTAAAAAAACCAGCAAATCACGTTTAAAAAATCACGATTAAGCTAATCCGACCGATTGTGACCGAAACCCGACTCAAAACCCGAACCCACCCAACTTTCTTAAATCCAAAATCGATTTGGGGAAAAATTAGGGTTCTTAGGTAGGAAGATAAAAAAAGACAGAGATTGAATCGCATAGAGAGGAATTGCATCGTGGATAGGGATTGTTTCAGTTCGAATGAAGGAAATGGAGTAAGTAATCTCCTCTTGTAAATAATTGGTTTGCGTTTAATTGATTCTCAAGACTTTATGAATATTCTTCTTATTTAATAAAATCATATGACAAAAAAAAAAAATTCTTGTTTCTTTTTCAGGTTGGCATAAATATAAAACGTGGGATTTGTCTATTATAGGTCTCGATCGATTTGATTAAGATCACCTCCCTGTTTGTGTTATTTTTTGATCAGAAAGGAAATTTTATTAAAACTTCAAAGTGATAGATCTCAGAGCCAATAAGGCTCTTTTTGCTAGAGAGTCAGCCACAACATTCTCAGAACGAGAGATAAAGGAAAATGTAATACGGCGGAACAAACTCGCCAAACTATGGATATCAAAGAGCAAATTTGAGAGCTCATTGTGGTCATCTCCCGTCGTAAGTAGTTTAACTAGAACTTGAGAATCTGAAACCACATGAAGTTCATCAAAATTCCGCTCATGTGCTTGGGCTAGTGCCATTTTAATAGCCCAAGCTTCTGCTGATAAAGCTGAAGGTACATGCCTTCTTGTATCAGAATAGTCACCGAGGTGTGATCCCGTATGGAACGAAAGCTCCATCCTAGTCCACAATCCAACAAAACCGCATCCCATGCTACATCCGTGCAGCATCGGGTACCTGTAGCATGTTGGAATTCTGGTCTTTTAATTACAAGGTTCTCTCAGCTACGGGAGGAGTAGCTGAGCTTCCTGCCACTCTTGAGCTTCTCTTGTCGCCTTGCTTAAAGTTTCCTCTTCCGAGAATAGCCGATATGTGAAGAGATATTGATTTCGGGAAATCCAGAGGTTCCACAAGATCCACACGAATAGAGCTGCGCTATTCAAACCAGTAGGAGGCGGGTTCACAAAGTTCCTCGCTTCGGAAAGAAAGAGAGAGAGGTTTGGCACCTGATTTAAAAGCTGGATTTGAATCGGCGCTAGATCCCAAACTTTCTGGGCGAACGAGCATAAGAGGAGGACATGGTCCAGTGACTCTAATTGTCCACATCGTTTACATTGGGGATCTACATACATACCCCGTTTTTGAAATTGTTCTCCCACATGTAATGCCTTTGACATAGCCTTCCATAAGAAAGTTTGGATTCTTGGCTGGGACTTAACTTTCCAGATGTTGCGCTGCCAGTTGAAGTCCTGATTCTCAGTCGGCACATCTTTAGCATTACCGTACCTGATTTGGCTGTGTATTTTCCATTTTTTGCAGGTAACCAGACCAGAGAATCGCTGTGCGGATTCGAGCTGAGTGCAAGTGCTCGGATTTGTTCTTCATGTGCAGGGATAACCTCCCTTATTACCTCCCATTTCCATAGTCTTGAGGCTTGATCAATAAGATCGAAGACGCAGAGGTTTGTGTATGCTCGGGGAGGAGGGCCGAGAGGGCTCAGCGGGGACGATGTGGAAAGCCAAGGGTCATTCCATACGCTAATGTAATTATCACCATTTCCTATTAGCCCCTTCCTTGAGTACGTTCCTGCCCGCCATTATTCCTCGCCATCCGTGAGACGGGTTCGAGAGGATCTTACACTCCATAAAGGAGGAGTCAAAGCAATACTTGTCCAAAAGAACTCGAGAGACTAGCGATGACGGGTCCTTTAGCATTCGCCAACTCTGTTTAGCTAAGAGTGAATCATTGAAGACTTCAATATCTCAGAAGCCTAATCCACTTGCGTTTTTTGGGGCCGTAAGTCTGTCCCATGATACCCAGCACATTTTGCGTTGATCTAATTTTTGGTCCCACCAGAATGGCGTAAGGATGGATTGGATTCTCTGGCACATAGACTTTGGGAGCTTAAAGCAGGTCATCTTATAAGAGGGCATCGCATACAGGACTGATTTCAGCATGATTTGTTTTCCCGCGGTTGAGAGGAAACGCGTAGACCAGCTGTGGGATTTCTGTCTAATTCTGTCTACCATCGATGTGAATATATCCCTTTTGCGCCGTCCAAAGTTTTCTGGTAAGCCCAAATATTTCCCTGTTCCACCTTCTTGCCGAATTCGGAGTAGGCGTTTAGCCTTTTCTCGTCTTGGGCGTGGGGTTTTTGAGGCGAAGGTGATAGAAGATTTGCTTGTATTAATTGATTGACCTGATGCCTTCTCATACACCCCAAGGATGCTCTTTAGTGTTTTGCAACTCTCCGGGTCAGATTTGCAGAAATACATGGTGTCATCTGCAAAGAAAAGATGATTAACCGGGGAGGCTATTTCGTGCCACATTGACTCTTGGAAGAGATCCATTCTCATGTGCCTTCCTACATAGTCCCGAGAAGACCTCGGTACAGAGGATAATTAGGTACGGTGACAACGGATCGCCTTGTCTCAAACCACGGGACGGAATGACTCGACCTTGGGGAGCTCCGTTGAGAAGAAACGAGTAAGAGACTGATATGTGTCACTTTTACATGCTTTAAACCCCTTATTTTGGTGTGTTTTATCCCCATTCATGCATTATTTGTAACATATCCATTCATAAGTGTCTCATTTAACTTTAGGAGTGTGTTTTAGAGTTTTAGGTTGTGCATTTGCATATGCATACCATTTTGAATCGTTTTCATGTACTTTTGGAGTTAGTAGGATGTGGAGAGCCGTCATGGAAGGAAAACGGGGCAAGAAAGAAGAGGAAAAGACGACGTAGTCCCTGAAAAGCAGTTTTATCGGCCCCCTGGCCGATAAAAGGGACCGATAGAATGCCCATCTCGTGCCAAGAAGATTTGCATCTTCTGTGAAGGTTTTATCGGCCACATGACCGATAAACTAGCCCGATAAAAAGGAGGATCACCAAGCCAAAGACGTCAAGTTTCTGTGAAGGTTTTATCGGCCACCTGGCCGATAAAACAAACCGATATTGACGAGGGATGGAAACCGAAGAATCCACGTTTTCTGCAATCAGTTTTATCGGCCACTTGGCCGATAAAACCAACAAATAAAATGGAGGCTTAAATTTCAGAAGTCAAAAACACACGACCCAGCCTCCAAAAACAGTTCCAAAAACGTGTTTTTCACTATTTGGCCCACTATCTCTTCTTCTTTGTCGGCCAGACTTGTATAATAACTGGTTTTGAGACCAGAAAGAATAAATTTTTATGACTTTTAACAAAAATCTCTTGAGAGAAAACCCTTGTTCTTAATTAAAGATTGGAAATCCTTTGAAGATCTAGTGAAGTTTTCTTCAAACTTCTTCTACTTTTCTTCTTACTTTGCTTATGGCTTTCTTTTATACTGTTTATATTTGTGATTTAGCTATGTGTGAGTAGTAGTTCTTTTAGGATTCTTGGGTGAAGTAGATTAGGGTGATTCTGGGTTTGTTCTTGATGTTTAGGAGTTAGATTACTTGAATTCCTTGTTCATTAAATGTTCTTAATGCTAGATCGACCTTGATCTAGAACCTAGGAGTTTCATCAACCGGAAGATGTTTGATGAAAGTCTTGAACAAATTTAATGAATGCTTTTCACATCTTAGCCAGCGGAAGTTGTAGTCTAAGGTGAATTGTGGCTATTTAGACTTGTATTTAATGCTTGTTAGTCATAGAATCGCGAACGGAAGTTTATGACGATTTATGACTAAGAAAGGGGTTAATACCATTAACATGGGTTAATCTTTAATGGTGATCTAAGGCCTAAGGAAGTATTTAGTTGAATGTTTGAGCATCTTGAATAAACTAAGGGATCACCCAAGTCGATTGCTTTACCCGAGAATTCGTTTGTCTAAATCGATATTAAACGTTTTCTTGTTTGCTTTGCTTCTCGTCTTATTGGAATTCATATCGTGTTCTGTCACTTGTTAATTTTCTACATGTTTCACTTGTTCCATAAAAACCCAACTCCAATTATCGCTTAGATTAGATAGCGTCATGTATTCTTAGTGCGTCATTCTTATTTCCCTGTGGATTCGATCCCAAAGTGCTGCAATGACATGCCATTAGATTGAGGCATTGTGCACAACGGGTAATTGTGCGGACCGAAAAAAGTCTACTATCAATTCGGCGCCGTTGCCGAGGAAATTAGCAATAGCCATTAAGATTTGGATGCCGTTTGAGACTAAGTTGTTACTAATTTTTTTTACTTTGATTTATCTTTGTCTTGTTTAGGTGCATGAACACGAGATCAAGTGGAAGTGCAAATCTTGTTGAACGTGTTGACGACATACGCGCACTAGAAAGTGCAAACACAAGAGCAAGACAAGAACGGGAGCGACACATTGAAAGGCTAGGTATGGAGGCAGTACAAGAACCTCCAATTGAACACCAAGAAGCTGCTGCACATGGTGTTGGTCACCAAGGTGCTGGTGTGAACCAAAACCACCCACCACGACCGCCTAGACCCATTGGAGCCGGTGATGCTCCAAACACTCATGCTAACCGCCAAGGGATAACTCCACCACCGGTCGAAAACAATAATTTTGAGATCAAATCCGGTATTATCTCCATGGTGCAAGGCAACAAATTCCATGGGTTGGCCATGGAGGACCCATTAGACAACTTGGATCAGTTCGATCGTATTTGTGGGATGACTAAGATCAATGGCATCTCTGAAGATGCATTCAAGCTGAGATTGTTCCCTTTCTCTCTGGGAGACAAAGCACATCAATGGGAAAAAAACCTTCCAACTGGATCAATCACATCTTGGGACCAATGCAAGAAGGCTTTTCTTGCAAAGTTCTTCTCCAACTCAAAGACGTCAAGACTCCGTAATGAAATATCCGGCTTTGTCCAAAGGAACAACGAGAGCTTTTGTGAAGCTTGGGAGCGCTTCAAGGGTTATATGACGCGATCCCGAGAAGGATTTTCACTCGAAGGCGGTAGAGGGGATAAGCTTGTTTCTTGAGAAACGATGAAACTTCTAAGAACAAGGATGTGGAGCGATTAGTCACACAGAAGTTGCGGAAGAAGTTGCGGAATACTTCTGATTCACAGAAACGAATCTCTTAGATTTCACTCACTAAGAAAAACGGTTTGAACATTAGATGTAACACACTAATGATCGATTCTTGAGCTTGGATATTACCCACCAAGATCAATCTTTGAGAATCCACTCAAAGAAACAAGAAAAGAGAATCCTCTCTTTCTCACAAATTTGCTCACGGCAAAACAAGGTTTTAACTTCCAAATTGTACTTTTCTTATTTCTTAGCTTATGTTACAATATATAAACAAAAGATAAAACTAACTCTAGAGTTAATAAGTAACTCTAGTTACTAAAAACACACAGCATAAATTATGCAGTAATTAAAGGAAAAGAAAACACACTTGCATATGTTACAATTAAAGACAAAGTCAAACAAATCAACTTGCAACTTGTGGCTGCGAAATGAACAGTACCCTTGCTACAGTACACGTTTTTTTGTAGCTGATTGGAGCAGTGTTAGATCATTTGATTTCTCCATTGGGCTGTGCTTGGGCTGCTGGATTGTTTGGGTTTAGACACACAAAACATTGCTGGTTGCTGGACTTGGTTCTTGGGCTTGTACTTCACAAAAACTAGTGAAGACTCCCTCTTGGGCTCCCTTGGCTTCCTTGGTTGGAGTGGTTGTTGCTGGGCCAAGACATGATCATGTATCAAGTTCCAAATGCCCTGAGTTAGCCCATCTATTGCCTTAGGCGATTTCTTGTAGTTTGAAATCGTTTTTAGAGGCTTAGCTCTCTTTGGATACGCTCTCATTGTTCGGTCGTTATTGGGCGATTGGCAAGTCGGATTGAGACGTTCTTGGAGGTTCTGGAAACTAGACTCCGAGAG
>PKMM01048704.1:1549136-1635281 GCA_002933915.1 Eutrema heterophyllum | reverse complement strand
AAGAAGAATAAGAAGATGGATCGAATATGAATGTATGGCGACGGATATGATATATTGTTTTTTACTTCATTGATAAAACCTCTCTGCTCGCACAACGTGGAAGAAGGAAATGACATGGAAGAAAAAAAAAACGGATACATAATAAGAAGAAGAAAATCGGAAGATGGAGAAGGTGAAGATGAAGAAATAGACCGAAAAATCAGAAGAATAAGAAGTTGGAAAAGACAAAAACGATAAAGAAGAAAAAATAGAAGACGAATGCGATGAATAAGGAGAAGGAAAATATGAAGAAGATGATTAACCAAAAGATAAAAAAGAGAAGTTCGGAGAAGACAAAGCCAATAAAAAATAATATGAAATATATGAGGAAAAAGACGAAGAAGATGAAAAACCAAAAGATAAAAAAATAGAAGTTCGGAGAAGACAAAGCCGATAAAGAATAATACTAAATATATGCGAAAAAGACGAAGAAAATGGAAAATAACAACCAGAAGAAAAATAAGAAGATGTATCGAATATGAAGGTATGGCGACGGATACGATCTATTGTTTATGATTTAATTGATAAAACTTCTTTGCCCGCTCAAGGTGGAAGAAGGAAATGACATGGATGAAAAACAAACGGATACAGAATAAGAAGAAGAAAACCGGAAGATGGAGAAGGTGAAGATGAGGAAAGAGACCAAAAAAATCAGAAGAATAAGAAGTTGGAAAAGACAAAGACGATAAAGAAGAAGATAAATAGAAGACGAAGACGGTGAATAAGGAGAAGGAAAAGACGAAGAAGATGAAAATCAAAAGATAAAAAAGAGAAGTTCAGAGAAGACAAAGCTGATAAAAAATAATATGAAATATATGAGGAAAAAGACAAAGAAGATGAAAAACATCGAGAAAAGGATTGCGGATTTTAATAACCAATCAAAAGGGGAAGCCACAACGAAAGACAATGAACGTTGTTTACAAAGATGTTTTTCAAAGCATTTTCACGTCCTCGGGTAAGGTTTAGTTTAGGCTTTTATTGGATTTTATAAACGTAGTTATGTTTTTTTCTTTAAGTTCTTTGTATTGGTTACGGTTTTAGTTTTAATTCCTTTGTTTGACTTTCATATGTTTCGATATCCTTTATGTGTTTCAAATTAATATTTGCCTTGGAACTGATGTCCTGCTCTCTAATACGAATGCTCATTTCTTTGTTTATATCTTCAAACTGCATTCTAACTAGCATATTCTCAGTGTATTCTCTCGATCTATGTTTTTTTATGTTCGTCTACTTTAGATTGCTTTAATTTGTTTCGATAAGTCTGCTTTAATCATATCGAATTGAGATCAATAAACACGTTTCGATTCAGCATCCATAAAACTTGGAATGGCATAATTAAGGTTTATGGATGGAGCTCTCTGCCCACGCAAGGCGCGGACTACCCACCTAGTTTTAAATGAGAACTAATTAATTTGTACACATGTCATCACCTCATAAATTCGAGAATAATTTTTTTTTTTTTTTGGGTTTTTGTTTTTGACTTTGCTATTGAGCCTCCCAAACAGTTTGTATTCAACTATTATTAATTCAACTAAAATTTTAAAACTTTATATATGCACACAAACATTTAAATATTATAAAAATTGAAACATTGTTTTGCAAATTTTTAATAACTATACATCAAATCAAATCAAATTGTTTTAAATACGTTTAGTTCAATTGTTCATATAAAAATATTTTAAAAATTTTAACAGTGTAAACAAATATTACAAAAACACATGAAACATTGTTTTTAAAAATTTTCAAATATTCAAACCCCAACAGAATATATGAAAAATTGAATATAATTTTGTAGCAATTGCATATATAATTTGTATATATGTCATCAAGAGAGGGAAATAAAATTTGAAAATGATTGTTATTATTTCTAAATAAACAGTGGAGGAAAATAATTTTTTAAAATCTGGGAATGTACTATATATTCGGAAGACAATATCAATTATCAAATATTTTGATTTTGTAATTAATTCATTTTTATTTTGTTAAGTAACTAGTACTTATCCTATATATGAACGAGAAATATTTAAATCCCAATGGATATTCCATTTCCGTTAGCACCATATATTCAAACTCAATTCCATTTTAATTGACAGATTGGTTTTAATAACAACTAATTATTATTTTTGATTCCAAACGTCCATTTACTCTAATATATCAAACACATTTTTTGAAAGAATAAATCTAAACAAACATTGATATTGAAAAAGGAAATAAATTAAATGCATAAAATTAATTTTAATTGACTTCCATTTACTATATTCATAAAATATAGAGAATATCCAAGGAATAAATGCTTTGTATGTGATTTTAATATCTTAAATAAAGCTTTCTGTTTTTAACTAATTTGTATTATTTTTTAAAACATTCGTCAAGATATTGTAACCGATTTTAATTTTATTGAAAACAAGATTTGTACACCTTGACGTCTAAGTTTTTATTTCAACAAGATTTATATTGATAATATCTAATTACCAAATAATAGTTATATATTGCCTAAATAATTTAATTAATTAATATTTTGAAAAACATACATTAACTCACATAATCTTTCTTTTGGAAAATAGTTAATGACATCAATTAGTGGTATATATAATTTAGGAAATATATAATTAATTTTGAAATTTTGAAACCTTTATCGTATTATTTAAGTTAATCAAAATTGATTATGGGAAGGTTATGTAAAACAAATAAATCCGAAAAAAAATTCTAAAAAGATAATATATTATGATTTGCTCAATAAGTAAATTTTCTAAAATCAATTTTTCTCATCATTTTTATTTTATTTTTAATGCGTTAGCATTAACTAAAGATTTCTTAATTTACTAGAATGTAGCAGTAAATCTAAACAACAAATCTAAACAATTTAGCAATAAATGTAAACAATATATAGATGTATAATTCGAAAAAATAAATATTGGATCAACAAGAAGATTTTTTAGAAGATTATAAACTCAATCTCACATAGATTGAGTTTATAAATACACACCTAATTCATGGAAAAAAAATCATTCACCTTCGCAGATTTTGGTAAACACAAAAAAACATTTTATATAGATTTCATTTTATATGTTACTTCAAGCTTTCAATTTTTTATCGATTTGAATGTTTCTTCTAATAATTTTGTATGATTTTTTTATTCACAGAGAAAACAATGGAAACGATCACATTTCTCATAAAGCGAGATTCGATCTGTCTTTGTCTTCTTCCTCTGACTGTGTGAAAAAGGTGAACCAATTTAATTTTAACTTTAGTCATATGGCTGCTCCATTCGAGTTCGATTGTGTGAAAGAGGTTCACTCGTTTAAAATTGACAGCCATATCCGAGTGAATATTCTTCATTCTTCGAAGCAATATAGGAAAAATCTGGTAAAACTCTGAAAATGGTTGTATCAGATGAAACCGTAAGTTTCTTTTTCTTTAAAAATATTACTATCGTATTTTTCTCTTAAATCCATAGCAATTAATAACAAAAAAACTCAAGTAATACATGTGTAACATCCCGGAGGTTTATAAGAATTGATTTGGCTACTTATGTCACCAAAATGCACTTATCTTTTCGGCCATTTGTCCATAGAGAACTCCAGAGTTAGCTCTACTTGAGCTGGAACAATTTAAGGATGGGTGACCTACCGGGAAGTGATTCGCGATACCGTGTGAGTGAGGACAAAACATGAGGATTCCCGATACCGTGTGAGTGAGGACAAAACATGAAGAAAGATCACGTGGTGATTACAGGGTCAGTAAACAAGTCTTACGAGCCTCCCAGACTAGCGCATCCACCTTCGAACGAGGGTGGGGCCCACGGGCCAAGAGAGGATGTTTGGCCACGAACGGGGGCGGTAGGGGCGTTACAACATGTGCTTTCGTTGGTGCTATTTAACTAATTAGAATTTTCATGACCTGTTTCACATTACTTTCAAATCATTGTTTGTTTATTTCACAACACATAGCAGATCCGGAAGCAAAGAGTCAAAGGCTCTTCATGAATCACAAAAGACCATTGAGCCATCCTCAATCATTTCTGGGTACCATGTTATGCTAAGTTTTGATATATTTTACAAATGTAGTGTTTTAACTATAAACTATTTTCATTTTTTATTGATACGTTTCTAACCATGTACTGAAGCATGCAGGAGAGATCACGCAACAATTTGGCCATCCTCATTGAATTTTAAAATTCAAAATGCACAACGAGAGAGCAAACAATATTTCTTCATTCTTAGAAGCAATATTGGATAAAATCTGAGGAACGCATCGAAATGATTGTATCATATAAGAGTGTAAGCTTTTTGTCTTTGAGTACTATCGTTTAATGTTTTTTTTAAATCCATAGCAATAAAAATGAAATATTAATATTTCAATAAAATGCAGTAACATAAATATCTTTCCCTATTTATTAGCACATTTCTAATATATGTATCCCGTTATTTCACAAGAAACATGTATTGATATTTTCATATTAATATCAATCTAAGTTATGTGTTTCCGTATCTGCTACTTAATTAATCCATCATCTATCGGAGAATATGGACACAATGGCAAAGGCGATGGAGACGGAGAAGCAAAAACAAAGAGATGGAAATCCCAATCCCAACGAGAATCGAAAAGGGCTGCTTCTCTTGGTAATAACTATGGCTGTCGTTTCTTCACTCTCGAGTAAGGGTTCAAGCTCAAGACGCCACCGAAGAAATAGCCGTTCATTTGCATTTTTTTGTATTTTTGTCTTTAGTTTCCTTGGATTATTGTTGTAGCTGGAAATACAACTGTCGAAATTTGTAAATAATGAAAATAAAAACATTTTGGGCTAATCTTTAAGAGAAAAAGAACTGAAGGACTATCAAACAATAAATAAAAAGTTTGTTCTCAATCAAAACAAACATGATTTGAGAGTGTTTTGGACAAGGTTTTTAGCGAAGTAAATTGGATTAGTATTTAGATCTTCAAGAGAGTTTACAAAAACAAGAACTAAGAAATTTCATTTGCACAAGCACCTCATTGTCTAATCATATAGCATTACATATGCAGGGAAGTCGCTTATTGTCCACATAAGCACCACACATATCGTAAAAAAAATTTCCTCGAACAATTATATGTACGAACTCATGTATACCACAACTGTTCAACTTATGTGTGAGAGGCTGCAAAAACACATCAAGGGACCGCTTTGGATGATTGGAATCAGGGAGTAAAATATTCAGGATTATAAATTCTCTTTGCATGCACATATCTGGGGGAAGGTTATAAGGCGTTACGATAACTTGCCACAAAGAATATTGCCTACCAAACATACTGAATGGACTAAATCCATCAGTGCAAAGAACAAGATACATATTTCGCTTAAATTTAGCAAAGTCTGGGTGTACCGTGTTAAAGTGTTTCCAAGCTTTTGCATATGACGGGTGAGTCACTTCTCCTTCTGTCTGTGAATGTTCTGCATGCCACCTCATTGATCCAGCTGTCCTTCCAAATTGATACAATCGTTTCAACCTATCAGTTATAGAAAGATACCACATCCGTTGGTACGGGATCTTACTGCGCCCAGAAGTTTGCGGCCTAAATCTCGGTTTTTGGCAAAATCGACATTCTTGCAGTTTATCATCATCTTTAAAAAAAAACATACAATTGTCAACACATACATCTATCATCTCAGAATGCAACGCAAGACTAAACACCAACTTTTGTATCTCATAGTATGTTTCGGCAGCCAAATTATCCTCTGGCAAATACTCTTTAATAAGACCAGCCCAATCATCCATGCAAACCTCAGCTAAGTTATGGTCAGTTTTAATTGTCATCATCCTAGCTGCTAACGACAATTTAGACTGACCTTCTTTACATTCATCATAGAGTGGCTGATTTGCAGCGTCTAGCATATCATAAAATCGTTTCGCATCTACGTTGGGTTTTCAACACTATTATCAGCATTTGTTTCATGAAATGCATCAGTAACTATGGCATGCATCTTGTCATGATCTTGACCCTGATCAAATTGATGTTGACCATGATGATAACTACCCTGATAATTTGATTCATCAAAATCCAAATGACCTTGATAATTACTACTACTAGCAGCTTGATTCCTTTCAAAACCTTCTCCATGTTGATACCAAACATAATATTGCGCCATAAACCCTCTATTTAGTAAATGCTTCCACACCGTCTCAGTAAGAATATATCTCGTATTCTTGCATTTACAACAAGGACAGAACATCTTACCACTTTCCAGGGTTGTTTGCATATTTCCGGCCTGATACATGAATATTTCAAGTTGCCCCTCTTTGAATTTTTTCGTCAATGCTCCCTCCGAATCCTTTTGCGTATACATCCATCTTCGTATATCGTATATAGACATTTTATAAAAAAGATTTTAGAGTGTTTTTTTTTGTTTAATGTGTTTGTTTTTTTTTTACACTTTCGTTTGAAGTTAGGATGTATTTATATAAATTTTTCCATAATTACCAACGGATATACGACGGATTTACGACGTATATTTTCGATGTAAATAGTTAGGTGAACCTATAAAAAACGTGTTCTACCAAACTAGAAACAATTGATGTGAAATCGTCGTTAATTTACATCGAATACAAGTCGTTGTAAATCCGATGTAAAATTACATCGACTTTGCAACGTTATATGCAAAAGTCATATTCGTCGTAAATCCGATGTAAAGTTACATCGATATTACGACGCATTTTGATATCGTCGTAAAATTGTCGTATATTCGTCGTAAATTTACAACGACAAATATTAACGACGAATTTACATCGAACACATATTTCGTCGTAATTCTGTCGTAATGTCGTTGGTCAGTTACATCGATTGAAAACCGTCGTAAATGTCCGTTGGAAATAGACAGTTTTCTTATAGTGAGAGTACGACTTTTCTGTTGCCAAAATGAAATTGGAATTTTGGCACAAAAGAAAAATCTTGCTTTGTTTCCGAAAGAAATAAGAATTCCAGTTTATGCTTCTTCCAAATCTCCCGAGATAACTTATTGTCCACCGACTGCCGAGCCCCTGACAATTCCAACTATAAATCCGCATTATTCGGTATTTTGAGAAATTCGAACCAGCCGGGTTTGAGGTGCCCTTAAAACCCCCGAATACAAATCATTGCCTATACGAACCGAGTTCCTCGACATTGTTTTTCTCCAAGGAGCAATCACCGTAAATATGTCACAATAAAAAACTGAGATGTTGTGATACCTAAAGTTGAGCCTCTCTGAATCCCATTTATACCCATTTCCACTTCTCCTTGCCAAACCACCGCTATAATTCCATCCCCTAACCGAAAGAGATTCCCTGTATCTGCCCCAAACCATTCTGCCCTTAAGTTTCTTTTTGTACCTCTTGATCTCCGCTGATGAGGGTCAAAGCAAGAATCTGTATCCAACCCCATTAACCTCAAACCATCTTAAAAAGAAACAAACCCAAAAATCAAGTAAATCGAAGTAAATGTAATATGATGTGATTGCCCGAGGGATCCCGTTTGATCACAGAACCGTGAGGCCTCTTTAGAAAGTGTAGAAGAGAAGTCCTTTGATGGAAATCCCAAATCAGCCACCTTGAATTGATTATTGGATCCACCGAATCCTCCATCGAATCCCGACAATACCGAAACTTCACCGAAATTGAGAACCCGACAATAACAAGACAAATCTTTTCACAACTCTCAGAATTAAGGATTTGTGACTCACCGAAACAGGAAAACACTAATCCGAGATCTCGTAGAATAGTTGACGACATTAAACGAGCCTCCATCAAAACCATATCTAAATCGAATATGAAAACCCTCTTCTACCGATCAAGGTCTTCCGTTGATGAAGCCCCTACCGACGTAAGGAAGATTGACACCCGAAACCATTGATGATTCAAGATCATCCTCAGAAACCTAGCACCGCTGCCGCCATCGCTCGAGAGAGTTTTTTACTTTAGGCATCTCATCAATAATTTTTTAAAAATATTATATTTTTCTTTATTTTAATTATATATATTTTATTTTAATTTGTAATAATTTACAAAATAAAATTTATTTTCTCCGTGTAATTTATTTATTTTTATTTAAAACGTAAAAAGTGGGATAAGTGAGTTCGACCAACAAAAAAAAACATCGAATTCAAAACCTTTATAAATCTATAAACCAATCCGAGAAAGAGAGAGAGAAGCTACAACAATGGCGCACGCGACGACTCTCTCTCACTCCCTCATCGTCTCTTCCACCAGGTTACTACTACCTTCACTCTTCTCTCCCTCTCTCACTTCCTCCTCTTGAAAATCGCAATGGTTGATTCCCTTTTGCTCTTCAGGTTCTCTCGTCTCCGTTCTACCACTACTTTTCTCAGGAATCCGCTCACCGGAAAAGGGTTCCGATGTTGTTGCTCCGCCGTCGCTACCGACGAAGCTTCTCCTTCTGTTAGGTAAAATTGATTGTTAGTCTCTTTTGGTTCTTTCCCTCTTTAGTCTAATTCTTCTGAATGGCAGGAAACGTGTGGTCTCTGGAGTCCAGCCCACAGGATCAATTCACCTCGGAAACTATCTCGGCGCAATCAAAAACTGGGTCGCTCTTCAGGTTCATCGATTCAGTCTATAAGAATGAGAAATTTTACAAAACTCATCAATTTAGTTGGCTTTAAGAAAAAAGGATTCAGTATATTTCTTCTTTTTTTCGGGCGTTGTGTGTTTAATTTATATGTTTGCAGGATACATATGAAACACTCTTTATTGTCGTAGACAATCACGCGGTATGTAATTATCTAACCATTTTCAAAAGTTTAGTTTTTGTGTAAATTTTCTCTGATCTTGATCTTTTGTAGACAACACAACCATATGACACACAACAACTAGGAAAAGCAACTAGGGATACCGCAGCGCTTTATCTAGCATGTGGTGTAGACATTTCGAAGGTTCGTGTTTTTCGATTTAACTCTTATGTGAAGGTTGTTTCACAGTGTGATCTGCAATAACTAATCAAAGAACCCGACTATGTAGGCTTCGGTATTTGTGCAATCTCACGTCCCTGCTCATGTGGAATTAATGTTGCTTTTAAGTTCATCCACACCTATTGGTTGGCTACAGAAAATGACTCAATTCAAAGAGAAATCACGCAAGGAGGTGCGTATATGTTTTTTAGTTTCATGTTGTATCGCATTGTTTTCTTTCATCATTCTGTGCTTCAAATATATGTAAGGCATAACATTTTTGAGGTTTGATGTTGATTTCTTAGTGTTAATAGTGAGATTACATATGTAATCTTTTAATCTTACGAACAGCAGAGTCAGTCTTTCTCCTGCATAAACCTTAAAATATTTGCATAGCTACTGTTTACTGATTCCATCTTGTCTTCTTCTTTTTTGGCAGGGGGCTGAAAATGCTGCTGTCTCTTTGTTTACTTATCCAGTTCTGATGGCTGCTGATATCCTCTTGTATCAGGTGATGCTTAAGAAGAGTCAAGTGTGATTTGAAATTAGTGTAATGTAGAAGGAACACTGATAAATTAACTTATATTAGACTTTTTTGGCCAACCATCTTTGGGATTGTTTCTTTGTCTAGTGAAAGGAATGCATGTACATACCTTCTTATTGCAGAGACCGTTTTGCTGATTCTTATACTCTGCAACATGCCTCTGCAGGCGGATTTTGTCCCTGTTGGTGAGGACCAGAAGCAGCACCTAGAACTTACCCGCAACATGGCACAGCGTGTGAATCATTTATATGGTGGAAGGAAGTGGAAGAAGCTCGGAGGGTATAAAACTTTGCTTTGTGCATTTAGTATATTAAGTATACTGTTCAAACAAGTGCTTATGATCTATGCTTTTCATGTTTCTTGATGGCTTAATCTCCCTTCATTTGTATCCTCTCATCCGTATAACATTGGCGATTTTCATTTCCAGGCGTGGTGGTTCGCTATTTAAGGTGAGATTTTCCAAATGCTTTTTCTATCCTCATTGTGTGGCTTTGTAAGTTGATCACAGATGCTTAATCGTTTTTTCAATTTTATCCTGTTTGTAGATACCAGAACCACTCATACCACAAGTTGGAGCCCGAGTTATGTCTCTTACCGATGGTCTTTCCAAGGTAGAATCTTATAATTCGCAGCTTATTTAAATTTTTGTTTGTCATTTGTTTTTCTTTCTGCATTCAGCAATTGCGCCACTACTGGGGTTAGAGTTTCAATAAATCAAAATTTTCAAAAGATACAAGTAGCGTTCACAAATCCTGTGGGAAATATATTGAGGTTAAACCCTTCGTATTCTTTAACACCGAAGAGACTTTTACTAGTAGAGTCTGTTTCTTTCCAGTTTCTAGCTTAAGTTCTAAGGATTTACACACTTCTGAGATTTGCCTCCCTAAATGTGGTCCGGATAGAATTTTTCCATACGTCCACTTCAGAAAAATCTTATAAACCAATCCAGTTGTTTTAGCTTGTTTATTGCTATCGTCAGATGATTCCTACTCTGTTGCTGAGGTCTTACTGTCATGTAATCTTGTAGATGTCCAAGTCTGCACCTTCTGATCAGTCACGGATCAATCTCCTTGACTCAAAAGATGTAAGTGAAATGAACTCACCGTTGTCTGTAATGCTTTTTGACGTTTTCACGAATACGATACATCTGACACCATTTCTATGAAAGCTGTGACATCCTACTTTCTTCAATTTACAATGCCATACAACCCACAACATAATCATCAAGTGCTGTATGTGCTTAAGCTCTCATAGAAATATGTGTGCCTGGTGATTAATAAAGAACATACTCTTGTAGAATTTTGTGTCATGTTGGTTGTATGTGAAGTTCTTCTGCTACTAAATCCATTTCTCATCCATCCTTTCAAAAATTGTGTAGTTGATTGCGGACAAGATAAAACGGTGCAAGACAGACTCATTTGCAGGGTGAGTGCTAATTACGTCGCTAAAAAATTTCTTGCGATGCACAAGTTTTTTTTTCCGTTTTCTTGATACCATTTTAGCTTCAGTATTGAGATATCTCTATATTGAAATTTTCTGCCTCTTGTTGTTCCAACAGCCTTGAATTTGACAATGCCGAGAGACCTGAATGCAACAATCTCCTCTCCGTATATCAGATTGTTTCAGGCAAGACAAAAGAGGTATGAAGAAAGAATTAATGGTTTGACTCTAAAGATCTGGCTCACATTGGTGCTTTTCACATGTCATTATTTACTCCGTTGGCCAATATAATCACACAGAAGATGTAAAACATGGTAAGAAGTGATATATAGCCTGTTAAGCTGGTGAACATTTTTAATCGGTTGCAGGAAGTGATGGAGGAATGCAAAGATATGAGCTGGGGTACATTTAAGCCTCTCCTTGCGGATGCTTTGATCGAGCATCTGACTCCAATCCAGGTCTGCGAAGTCGAAACTTTTAATCAAATCCATTATCTTTCTTCGAGCTTGCACCGTTTCATCTCATCATATCATAAAATGACAAAACTGAGATGTTTTTTTCACGGTTAGAAGCGCATTTCATTTGCGTATGTAGCAGTCCAATGTGTTGTTTGCTTTCATATATGTTTTCGGTGTGGCAGGTCCGTTATCAGGAGATAACAGCAGAAACAGGGTATTTGGACAAAGTATTGTCAGAAGGTGCGGACAGAGCGACGGAGATAGCGGTTGCCACAGTTCGCAATTTGCGGCAAGCTATGGGATTCTTGATTCTTGATTGATATTTTTGGTCGGCGTTTTTGGAGTTGAAAGAAAAGAGTACGAATTACATTTGCCAAATATTTATTGATTCTTGAGTTATTTTTACCAAAGGAAGAGTTAGGATCTATCTTCAATGTCTGCATTATTGACAGAAACGCCAGAGAGCAGAGAATCAATGCTTTTCTCAAAACTTACAAAACAAATTTTAGTCTCAATTCGATTGGACCCTAAAATCAACAGCTATGACAATCCACAATCGTTTTTGTCCATAACTCTTTGTCGCCATCATAATGATAACAGTTTCTTCATGTTCGGAGTTAAGGACACATGAATCGCATAGCTCTGTTCTTTAATTCCATTTCCCATTAATTGGGCGTTTGCAAGACATTTTTGATTGATTAACAGTTGTTATAGTAGTAGTTTAACTTAAAATATACCAAAATATCTAAGAAAAACAAAAAAAAAAAATTAAAATTTTAAATAAATCATAGAATAACTAGTTAAAAATATTTTTAAGAGATTTAGAACATGCTTATATCTAGGCCTGGGCATTTTGGGAAGGGTAACCCGTCCCGTACCGTTCCCGTCCCAATTTTCCCAAATTTTTGGGGAAAGGGAAATTGTAATTTCCCGTTTGGGTCCGAAAATAATACTCAAATGGTAAGGGAAAAGGTAGGGAAGGGAGCGGGATTACCCGAACTTCCCATTGGGTAGTTACAAGAAGTGGAATTTTAGGGGTTTTGAACTTTTGGTTATCAGTTAATGCAAAAACCATGTAATGATGTTCGTATGTAATGATGTTCTTTTTTGTTATATGGGAAATGGTGGTTCTCAGTTTTTAATTAACTATAGAGATCTTGTTTTTAATATAACCTTTCAAAAGTATGAGTGGTTAACAAACAACAAATTTTAATAACCGAATTACACAAACCCTTACCCGTCCCTTTCCCGTCCCTTACCCGATTTAATTTCACTTTGGGTATGTATTGGGTAGTATATTCTTTTTCCCGAATTTCCCGTTCCCGTCCCTTACCCGTAATTTCCCGTTCCGTTATTTTATGGGAATAGTTTGGATAGTATTTACAGATTCCCGAACTTCCCGTTCCCGTCCCTTACCCGTAATTTCCCGTCCCGATTCCCGAAATGCCCATGGCTACTTATATCTCTTAACTAGTTGTCCGTGACAAACTCGCAATAAGTGTTCGTATGAGGCAATGGGGAATGATTCAGCCATGCCTTTTTGCGGTGAGGTGAACGAGGCAAGGGAGCATCTAATTCTTAGTTTCCCGTTTACAATTTGGAATTTGCTTTGTTTTGGTCTTTCAGGTGGAAGAACCAATCCTGATTGGAAAATCACCATAAAATCTATATCAAGTAATCGAAGAAGCAAAGTGGATTCGCTATTAGTTCGATTGGCGTTTCAAGCTAAAGTGTATGGAGTATGGAGAGAGAGGAATGGGAGACGCCATCACCGGCCTTGTCGATCTGCTCTTCTCCTCGCTCTTGACATCGACAAGCAACTTCGTTATCGCATTCACTCTCTCTTCCCCAACCAAGAAGATGAAAACATCGACATGCTAAGTCGGTGGACGAGTGTATGTCACCTCCCTCGACTCCAGAGTTATGAGGACTGGCTACCTCATGCCAAACCAGAAAAATTTCACGTCTTACGACTTTGCCTATAGTGAGTGGACCCAACTAACAAAACCCCCTCACGGGTTTTCAACTGGGCCGAAGCCCAATGTCAGCTTCCCACATAGTCGTGATAAATGTTTCAAGTGCCAGCGTAGAGGGTGAGAATCGAACCCGAGTTCCCCGTGAGTGGAACAACCCCACCTCCCATGCTACCATTCGACCACGCCCATGTGGGCTTTTTGTTGTTGTTCTTTTATGCTCTATTTCTCTTTAGTCTTATGGTTTGATCAAACTTTCCAACTCTAATCAAACATTTTTGTAAATATTTTTTTTTCTTTTTTTTTATTCATAAATTGTATATTTCAACAATTTTTTTTATATATTACAAAGATATTTTACTTTAGTTGATATATATATATATATATCAAGTATATAAAAATTTGATAGGATAATATTTGATAGAGGAGAAAAAACTTTTTAAACTTTTTTTTTTAATAATTAAGATAATATGTTTTTATAAAAATATATTTTTTCAACTATCTACTACCGCAAACACTCGTTGGAATGAGTTTTTGATTTAGAACGGTTCCAAACGGTACAAAGCGACAAGAAACGATATAAAGCGGTTTTCGTGATTGTTGTCCAACGGAAACAACCGCAATCGCCACCAAACATGGTATTGCGGGTGATAGCGGTAGAATCCATTAACACCTAAAATTCATTTTTTAAAATTAGATGGAGGTTTGTTTTGCACTTTTTTTTTGTAGAAGAAGGTTGATCTTACAACTTTTCTGTACTTGATTTTTTTTTTTTTTTCATTTTTCCCTAACCAATAATATGTAAAATATTTAAAAAGATCATGCCACTAAAATAACTCTCTTTTTTTGTTTTTGACATCAATAAACCTTTTTCTTTTTCATGGTGACTGACGGAGATGGGCTTCTTCTAAGTAAGGCCGAGTTGAAATTACTCAAATTAGATACACTGTGTATTGTGTAACAGCAGACCCGTAAATCGTAAAGAAGAGAGGCTTTTGAATAATCAGCAGATTCCCCCGATTTAGGGTTCCGATCTTCTTCTCCAAATGGCCGATGTGACTCTTCCTCCGGCCGATTCCGTCCCGGAGAAGACCACCTCTTTGTCACCACCCCCTCCACAGCCGCAGCAGGAACAAGTGCAGGAACAGCAAGAGCAACAGCAACAGCCTCCCAACCGCCGTGAGAGAGATTCCCGCGAGCGGCGTGACGACAGAGACCTCGAACGTCCGCCCAATCGGCTTGACCGTTCGCCGCTCCCGCCGCCCCGCAGGGATTACAAGAGGCGGCCTAGCGGGAGCCCTCCGCCACCGTACAGAGATAGGCGGCACTCTCCTCCCATGCGCCGCTCGCCTCCTCACAAGCGCTACAGGAGGGACGATAATGGCTATGATGGTCGTCGTGGCAGTCCCCGTGGTGGCTACGGCCCACCCGATAGAAGGTAATCTTCTTCATCTGCTATGCTTGGATCTTCTTTCTTCTGCTTCAGTCTCATGGAACGAGAAGCGAAACGTCAAAGTTGTCTCACTTATCTGACGGAATGAAATTGCATCAAACTTAATTCGAAATTACATCAAAGTTAATTTGTGTTATCAATTGAACTAAGACTCAATATCATATGGGAACTCTTTGCCAAGTGTTATGGTAGAAGGAATATATCATCATTTCGTTAGTTACATTGTTGCTTAGCTGAGGATAAACAAGTGCTTCGCTGTAGAAGATCAAACCACGTCTCTCACACTTTGATTCTCTTCTCGTAACAATGAGATTATTATGTCCCATCATCTTCGGGCTTTCCTAATCGGTTCACCATTCTTCTTTTCGACTGATAGATTTGGATATGACTATGGTGGAGGATATGACCGTGAAATGGGTGGGAGGCCTGGTTATGGTGATGAAAGGCCTCATGGCCGCTTTATGGGTCGCTATCAGGGTGAGACGTCTCTTGGGAGCAATTTGGCATCTGGTTTTCTTTGTCTATCGCTAGACAGCCTTATAATTCAAAATTCCTTTTGTGAACACACATTCGATTTTAGAAGAGAGATACCAATATGTGCCCTTTTTGTTTTTGTGTATTTCTATTGGCAGACTGGGAGGGAGTTCAGGGAGGTCGTGGAGGCTATGGTGATGCTTCCAACAGTGGAAGTACTCAAAGGTTAGAGTTCCGTCATCTTTGTTCATTTTTCCTGTGTATTTCTTGGGTTTGTTGTTTTTATCCTATGGTGTATTTATTTTTGGTTATGGATTGTTAATCTAGTAATTGTAAACGAGGAGTCGAGGAGTTATGAAACTGTCTAATGATGCTCAAGGAAAGGGAGATATTTCCCTTGTAGAATGTTCTTTCCCCGTTGAGGCATAGATGCTTTTTTCATTATAAATCCAGAAAGTTAGAGTGAATGTTTGAGACACACGATTGATCAGATTATCTACTAGAAAATCATTTCTTAAACATGTGATGTTGAAGTCTATCATCTCTATTCCAGAATTGCTGTTGAGCACGAGATAAAGTAATTAGTTTGTCCAAGTGTAAAATTTTGATCACAAATAGTGCTGTGTAGACTCCCTTGCTGTTGCATCTAACAGTAGATACCGTTGTATTTCCTATATCCAGGGATGGATTGATGTCATACAAACAGTTCATCCAGGAGTTGGAAGATGATATATTGCCATCAGAAGCTGAACGCAGGTATGGTTATTACTGCACCTTAGTATTGCTGCTTAAGCATTTGTCTCGTAATGCCTTTTTCCTAATGCAGATATCAAGAATATAAGTCAGAGTATATCACAACACAGAAACGTGTCTTTTTTAACACTCACAAAGAGGAAGAATGGTGATTTCCACTATCTGTTTCCATTGTTTACATTCTTCTGGGAAATTCTGCAAGCTACTGACATGCTTTTCTATGTTACGCAACCAGGTTGAAAGATAAGTATCATCCAACAAATTTACTCTCTGTCATAGAAAGGTGAGTTTAAGAGCCATTTGCAGCAGTTGGATCCTGTGTTAGTGCTTGATTGGTGTAATATTAATACTAGACATTGACCTCTTGTAGTTTTAGCTCCACCCCTACCAGGTCTTTTTTATTAGTTTTCTATTTCTTTCATTTAAAAAAAAAATTGACTGTATATATTCTTCTTTGAAACTTTCAGGAGGAATGAACAAGCACGGAAGGTGGCGAAGGATTTCTTACTTGATTTACAAAGTGGAACAGTAGATTTGTAAGACAATTTCCTTGGCCTTTACTCCACATTTGTATGATAATCACTATTCTGTCGTCTCTAAAGCTCACAGTTTTCGCTCCAGAGGTCCTGCAGTGACAGCACTGAATAAATCGGGCCGGACTAGTGAGCCAAATTCTGAGGATGAAGCAGCTGGTGGTGGTAAAAAAAGAAGACCTGGTAGGGGTGGAGCTAAAGAGACTGAGCATCTTTCAGCCACACCGAAAGCACCCAGTTTCACTTCTGATCCAAAGAGAATCCTAACTGACATTGAACAAGCACAAGCCCTCGTGCGTAAGCTAGACACTGAGAAAGGAATTGTGGAAAACGTTTTATCAGGTTCAGAATCTGAAAAGTCGGGTAGAGATAAGTTACCCAGTGGTTCCACTGGTCCAGTTATAATCATAAGAGGTTTGACATCTGTGAAAGGCCTTGAGGGTGTTGAATTGCTTGACACGCTTGTCACGTACCTCTGGCGTGTTCATGGTGTGGACTATTACGGAAAGGTTGAAACAAATGAAGCTAAGGGTTTGCGGCATGTGAGAGCTGAAGGAAAAGGCTCTGATGCAAAAGGAGATGAGAGCGAAAATAAATTTGATTCTCATTGGCAAGAGAGGTTGAAAGGTCAAGATCCCCTGGAAGTGATGGCTGCCAAAGAGAAGATAGATGCTGCTGCTCTTGAAGTTTTAGATCCTCATGTCCGAAAGATTAGGGATGAAAAGTATGGTTGGAAATATGGTTGTGGAGCTAAAGGCTGCACGAAACTATTTCATGCTGCTGAGTTTGTGTACAAGCATCTCAAGCTGAAACACACTGAGCTTGTCGTGGATTTGACTGCCAAAGTGCGGGAAGAACTGTATCTTCAGAACTATATGAAGTATGTTGGGGTTTCCTCTTGGAATCATTCTTTTTCTGTCATTTCTTACTGACTTGTAATGAAAAAAAATTATGTGCCATTTGCAGTGATCCTAATGCTCCAGGAGGACAACCAGCCACGCAGCAATCTGGCCCGGTACGTGATATTTTTTTTAATCATTTAATGGAATGTTGAATAGTCTGTGCTTTTGGGTTTTCCCTTGTCTAGCTTTGTTTGTAGTTGTACTTACTCGGGTGAAATATTCTTATGACAGAGAGATAGACCTATGATGAGACGTAAACCAGGCATGGAGAACAGACTGAGGGATGATCGAGGTGGACGCAGAGAGCGCGATGGACGGGCTAATGGAAATGACAGAGTTGATCGGTCAGAGGATCAACAGAGAGGTGATGGTGATGGTCCTGATGATGCAAACCAGGAAGGTGGTTACGATGCATTTGGTGGACAAGGCGGTGTTCATGTTCCTTCCTACTCGTCGGATTTAAACCCACCACCAGTGCTGATGCCTGTTCCTGGTGCCGGGTAGGCTCTCTCATACTCTTATCATAAGAGTAAATAAAGAATTATTCTGTTTTGTTGATGATCTGTAATGTTGTCTGAATAATGATATGGGCAGGCCACTGGGACCATTTGTACCAGCACCGCCTGAGTTTGCGATGCAGATGTTTAGGGACCCGAGTGGACCCAACCCTTCTTTTGAAGGTAGCGGCAGAGGTGGAGCGGCCCCTTTTCTTTTGTCTCCGGCCTTTAGACAGGATCCTAGACGGCTACGCAGGTAACGTGGTTCATTCTATGCTCTGAGTATATCACCACATGGCTTTCATCTTTTCATAAAATGTGGTTCAGTTTAGAGTCCGCAACCATATGAACAAGTTTGCAGTGTCTTTAAGAAACTAATATATGAGAAAATGGTGCAGCTACCAAGACCTAGATGCTCCAGAGGAAGAGGTGACTGTTATTGATTACAGGAGCTTGTAGACAAGAGAGAAAGCTAGAGAGATGCCGAGTCTGACCCATTCGGGTCGAGTCAAAGGAATCAGTGTTAGAAGGTGAAGCCAGCAGATTGGCAAATTACATGTCCTTTGATGTTTGTATTCTTTCTTGTTCCTCCTAATTTTCACTCGCTCCATATATATATTTCCTTTGTTTAGTACTTTGCTTTTCATGGACGATTACATAAATGTGCATGAGAATTCTTGTATTCAACATTGTTAGAGCATCTCCAATGGTCTTTCAAATTTCACATTTTCTTTCATTTTGAAAATAAAAATGAAGAAATCTTTTCCAATGGTGTTTCAATTTCATCTTCAAAATGAAGAAACAAATAGTGTTCTTTCATATTTGAAGGAATACTATTCATTTCTTTGTAGGTGAATTTTTTTATTTACAACATGTGTCTTCAATTTTTCATCTGTTTTGTTTTATATCCAAATAAAATTATATGTTTTCTTTTATCCAATTAATTTTAAAATTATGTGTTTATCCAATCAAATTATAAAGTAAAAATGCAAATGACATATATAAAAGAGAAAATACAATAACATATATTAAATATAAAATACAAGAATATAGCCAACAATAAAATTTAAAATACATAAGTAATACTAAAATTATAAATAATAAAACTTAACACGACATAAACTAACAACTTAACAATCTATTGTTGTTTGTAAACTACATAAACTAACAACTTAATAATCTACTAGTACATCATAAAATTCTACTGTTGTTTGTTCTTATTGCATTATGTAATATAATTTTATCTATATAATAAATGTTTAAATTATATAAAATCGTAATTTTGTTAAACAATTGTTATAAATAAAATAAGTAGGTGAAAGTTTGTAAAAGTGAAAATTAAAGGGTTTTATTATCAATTAATAATAAAATGGAGATAGAATATTCTTTTTGAAGACAAAAATGAAGCAAAATATTGGAGAAAATCCTTCTTCATTTTGAAGAAACTTCATTTTTGAAAGAAAATATGAAGAAAACATGCTCTTACTCGTGGTCTATGCTTTCCTCAAAATTGGTCCATTTTAGGAAATATAACTAATGAGACTTTCCTAATATGTTAAGAATGAAATCCCAAACTCTGTAACTTTCTTTGTGTACTCTCTGGTGAATAGAAATCTCACTGAATTGATGACGGAAATGAAATTAAAAAGATGCTTAATAAGCTTCTCACGATCTGATGGCGATCTTCACAACAATAATATATAAGAAAAAAGAAAAAGCATAATGCTCAGCTATTTAAACCAAAAAACAAGTCCAGAATCTTTGCTTCTTCTCACTCTCAGCCTAAGTCAAACTTCATTGTTGACTTTCTCTGCTTCTTCAATCTGACGTATGAGACGGAACTAATATTACATGCTGTGATTCCGGATCTGGAGGATTACAGGCTTCGGCCCAGAACCTCCTGAAAATCCAAAAAAATAAAAAAAAATAAAAAAAAAAGAAAAGCTGGATATTGGAGGTCCTAAGCCCCAATTGCCTTCATGTGGAAGCAAATTCTTCCATTCAATCAACACCTCAGAGTGATGCTTGGCATCATACCAAGCAATTCCTACGGTTCTAACACCAGCTCACCTGCATCCGAGAATGTAGTAGGCAAGGGAGTAACTGGAATACCAGTACCAATTACATGTTTCAACTGAGTAACGTGGAATACCGGATGCACCTTAGAAGAAGCAGGTAGTTTCAAGCGATATGCCACCTTCCCAATCCTCTCAATTACGTTAAAAGGCCCATAGAGTTTGGCCACAAGTTTCTGACAAAACCCCTTGGTGGCTGAATGATGTCGATACAGTCTGAGTTTCAAGAAAACCATAGAACCCTACCTAAAACTCTACTGCTCTACGATGCTCATCAGCGTATTTCTTCATTATGTGTTGAACCTTAGCAAAGAACCCTTTAATCTGTTGCAAATTCATGCATGTCTCCCTCAACATCTCTTCAAGTTCAAAGTTCATTGTAGAAACAGTTTCAAAGTTCACAACACACAGGTGGATCTCGACCATACAGAATGAAGAAGGGTGTTGTGTGAATGTCAGAATGAAAACTAGTGTTATAATAATATTCAGATCAAGAAAGAAACTTGAACTATGTTTTGGGGTGACATGATGTAAAACACCGTAGATAGTCTCCAAGCACCTATTTAGAATTTCAATTTGGTTCCCGATAATCTAAAACATTATCTCCACAAAGTGAATAACGAATACATGATTTCTATTAGAAACAATAAAAAAGCAGCATAACCATGAAGCTTGACAATCTCCTGCACAAACTTCAAGGTCATATCTTTCGCAGTAAATGGGTGCTTCAAACCAAAAAAATGGCCATACTTGCTCCACAACTAAAAGAATTATAGTAATGCCACCAGAAGTAGGCAAACCTTCAATAAAAGCCATGCCAATATCCTGTCGCACTTGATTTGGAATGGGCAGAGGTTGTAATAAGCCAGCTAGTAACTATGTGTGTGTTTAACAAATGCCACACTCTGAGCCATATTATTGTACCATTTTCCTTATGTCCTTCCAATGAAAGGATTTTTGAATACGCTTCTGTGTCTTCAAAACATCATCTTCCTTTCTGTAAACACGAGATTCTCACGGTCTAATAAATATTATGATAAGAAAAAAAACAAAACTTGAATTATTAATACATGTAACATCATCTTCCTTTATGTACTAACCTATGAAACATGCATTACTTATTTGTACCAAATTTGTACTATCAGAAACGTAACATTTATGTCAAGTAGTTTAACTCATACCACTACTTTGTAATGTAAACCAATCAGATCCATTGTGAGTAGAATACAAAGATAAAAAATATCATCCTAATTTCCTTGCAAATTTGCAAAGATAGTTCATTTTGTACAATTCACTTCGACATTTACAAAAAGAAGTAATTATAAAGTTTTCTCCTATCTATTACGAAATTATGATTGAGTATATCTTTATATTTTTTTTTTGAAAAATTGTCAAAAAAGTCATGAACTTTCAAATTTTGGTCATTTAAAGCATAAATTATCGCGTTGACCGTTTATATCATCAAAGTCTGTTGACATTCTATATAAATCTCTAACTTTTGTTGACTGAATCAAATTAGATATGTAGTTAAGTTGCTAAACGGAACGGATTAACGGGATTAGAAAACCGTTGTAAATCACAGTTAAGTGAAACGATATCGTCCCACTTTTCTTTCCCAAATCGATAAAATCCCATTTGAGAATTTTATCGATTTGAGGATTTAAGAAGAAATAGGGGACAACGTTGTTTCACTTAACCGTGATTTACAACGGTTATTTAACCCCGTTTATCCGTTTCGTTTAGCAACTTAACGACGTATCTAATTTGATTCACTCAAGAAAAGTTAATGATTTAAATAGAAAATCAACATACTTTGATGATATAAACGGTCCACGCTATAGTTTTTGAATGGCCAAAATTTAAAATTTCATGATTTGTTTGACAATTTTCCTTTTCTTTTTTCTTTCACTGAATTATATTAGAAGAGTATATCTTTATATTTATTTTCATGCTAAATTCTACCATTATTATAGCATATATAGGTTTTTTTTAAAAACCTAATAAATTGACGCCGGAAATTGTTTAAAAAACAAAAAAACTCACCGCATTTTCTTGTTTCTTGTTCATCCTGGTTCTGCACAACGCAGCGCCGCGTTCTCTTCTCCTCAGGTAATCTTCTTCGATTCTCCTCTTAAACTATTGGTTAATGTGGTTTCGTTTCTAAACTTATAAAGTTTTTGCCTTTTCTAGCTTGCGTCGATCTCAAAGTACAGATTGATAAACCCTAGTTATTCCCTTTCTATCTGTAGAAACTTTCACCCTAGATCAAATAGGAATTAATCGGAACCTAATTGCTTCTTCGAGTTGATCAGCTGTTTGACAGAAACCCTAATTTCAGAATCGGCAGTGTTAGACTATGAAGATGGGAAACAGTTGTTTGAAACTGGAAGTTCTCTAATCAGTAAGTGAGAGAAGATGGATATTCATTTGGTTGACGAGGTTTTGCCAATGGTGAATCATGGGATGGGAGATGACAGAGATGCCGAATCTAGCGATTGCAGTGGAACGAATCACATTGAGAATCCGTTGGGAATCGCAGAGCCATGTGTTGGCATGGAGTTTCATTCAGAGAAAGACGCCAAATCTTTCTATGACGAGTATTCTAGGCAGCTTGGCTTTACTTCCAAGCCCCTTGCTAAAACCGATGGGTCCATTACTGCTCGGGAATTCGTGTGTAATAGTAGCAAAAAGTCGAAAAGAAGGCCCGCTGAAAGCTGTGATGCAATGGTTAGGATAGAGATGAAGAGTCAGGATAAATGGGTTGTGACGAAATTTGTTAAAGAGCATACTCATGGGTTGGCAAATCCTAACACACTCCACTGTCTCCGCCCTCGTAGGCATTTTGCCAATTCGGAAAAAACTATGGCCGGGAATTACCAAGAAGGGGTGAGTGTTCCTAGAGGTATGATGTATGTTTCTATGAATGGAAGTCGCGTTCCCCTGGAATCTAATTATAAAGGAGCTAGAAGTGCGTCTAAGGATTCAAATAGAGGCGTGGGAACAATAAATTATGGACCTATGGCTACAAACACGAAGAGAACACTCGGACGGGATGCACATAATCTGTTGGAATATTTTAAGAGGATGCAGGCAGAGAACCCTGGTTTTTTCTATGCGATTCAGCTTGATGAAGATACTCAGATGACAAATGTATTCTGGGCAGATTCGAGGTCTAGGATTGCTTATACTCATTTTGGCGACACGGTCACCTTAGATACAAGATACAGGTGTAATCAGTTTCGGGTTCCTTTTGCCCCGTTTACTGGGGTGAATCATCATGGTCAGACTATCCTATTTGGCTGTGCATTGATTTTGGATGAGTCAGACACTTCGTTTATCTGGCTATTCAAGACTTTTCTAACAGCAATGAGAGAGCAGCCACCCGTCTCCTTAGTTACTGATCAAGATAGAGCCATACAGATTGCTGTTGCTCAGGTATTTCCAGGTGCTCGTCACTGTATTAATAAGTGGGATGTGCTAAGAGAAGGCCAAGAAAAACTGGCTCATGTGTGCCTTGCGTATCCTAGTTTTCAGGTGGAGCTGTATAATTGTATCAACTTCACTGAAACGATAGAGGAGTTTGAATCATCATGGGGTTCCATCATCGAAAAGTATGACTTAGGAAGACATGAATGGTTTAGTTCTTTATATAATGCTCGAGCTCAGTGGGTACCTGTTTATTTCCGGGATTCCTTTTTTGCTGCAGTATTTCCTAGCCAAGGTTATCCGGGTTCCTTTTTGGATGGGTATGTGAATCAGCAAACAACCCTTCCAATGTTCTTTAAGCTGTACGAAAGGGCTATGGAGAGCTGGTTTGAGATGGAGATTGAAGCGGATATTGACACTGTCAACACGCCTCCAATCTTGAAGACTCCATCCCCCATGGAGAATCAGGCTGCAAATCTCTTTACACGGAAGATATTTGCAAAGTTTCAGGAAGAGTTGGTAGAGACATTCGCTTACACTGCAAACAGAATTGATGATGATGGTACTAACAGCACATTTAGGGTTGCAAAATTTGAAAATAACAACAAAGCTTATTTAGTGACGTTTTGCTACCCTGAAATGAGAGCAAACTGCAGCTGTCAAATGTTTGAGCATTCTGGCATACTCTGCCGACATGTTTTGACAGTGTTTACTGTCACAAATATACTCACTTTGCCACCACATTATATTCTGAGACGGTGGACAAGAAATGCCAAGAGCGTGGTAGAGTTGGATGAGCATGTCAGTGAAAATGGACATGATAGCTTGATACACCGCTATAATCATTTATGTCGCGAGGCCATCAAGTATGCTGAGGAAGGGGCAATTACAACTGAAACTTATAGTATTGCTTTGGGGGCACTCAGAGAAGGTGGGAAGAAAGTTTCAGCTGTCAGGAAAAATTTAGGTAGAGGTGCACCTCCTAGCTCGCATTGTGGTGGAATTGGTAGTGATGAAAAGACCTCACTATCAGCTACTGACACAACCCCTTTGCTGTGGCCGCGTCAGGATGAAATGATACGCAGATTTAATCTTAACGATGGTGGGGCCAGAGCTCAATCTGTTGCCGATTTGAATCTGCCGCGTATGGCACCAGTGTCCCTTCACCGAGATGATGGTGCTCCTGATAATATGGTAGCTTGTGGAAACCTTTCAAAGACTTATTTCTTTTCTTTTTTTCTATTGGTGCTGGGTGGTAATTTGAATTGCTTTGTCTTACAGGTAGCTCTTCCTTGTCTTAAGTCAATGACTTGGGCTTGGGAGAGTAAGAATACAATGCCCGGTGGTAGAGTTGCAGTTATCAAATTAAAGGTGTGTATTATATGAACCCGAAACTTTTTCTGTATGGTTTTTGTAGTTATCAACTTTTGCTGAAACTTGGTCTGGTGTGATGATTGCATCTAAAATTCATTAGATTATTGTAAGCCTCACGAAGGTTTGAACAATTGACATGGGCATTTGTGGCAAATTAAATTTGCGTTACTGACTGTAGTGGAGGGAATTTGAATTTGTGACCATCAATAGTCTTACTGCTTCCTGCAAAAATGTAGTTGACCGGTTTATTGTGAATTCTTTTTCATGATGTTTTCAGTTGCACGATTACAGAAAGTTTCCCTCAGCAGATATGGATGTCAAATTTCAGCTGTCTAGCGTTACACTTGAACCTATGCTAAGGTCTATGGCGTACATTAGCGAGCAGCTCTCAGCTCCAGCCAATAGAGTGGCTGTCATCAATTTGAAGGTATTCTTTTGTAGATTCTAGACTTGTGCCTGCATGCAAACGGCTAGTTTCTCTTGTAGTTTTCACTTTAATGTGACGAAAGTCTTTGAATGCTGGGCTTCACTTTCAACTAAAGGGTCTTCTTGAAAAGCATCTCTAATTTAATTTATTTAATGCCCCTTTTTTTGTTCTTCCCTAGTTTCTTTTATAAAGTCATTTCAGGAAGTGTGTTGTTTGACTTTATCCCCATATTAGTTACAGAATCAGGATTCTCACTTTCATTTTAAGCTGCTACAATTTCTGGAAGTTATCCGTAGCAGCGTCGCTACTTGAATATGAAATTTTGGGTCTTCCTATTGTAGAAAAGGTTATTGTTTCACTACCGCATTTGACTCATCGAGGAACTAAATAGCTTGTTATTTCATGGAAAATCAGATTCTGCTTATTTTTTATGTGGCTCTCTTTGGTAATTACCTAGATTGATGTCTTACTCCATATTAGCGATTCTTAAAATTAAACTAAAGAGTTCCAACTTTTTGCTATTTCTACTTCAGCTCCAAGATACCGAAACAACAACAGGAGAATCAGAGGTCAAATTTCAGGTGTCCCGGGATACACTTGGTGCCATGTTGAGATCAATGGCTTATATTCGTGAGCAGCTCTCTATTGTTGTAAGCACACACCCTTTCAATTCCTTTTTTTGTTTGTTCTAAGTAGTAGTTATCAAACATTTACAAAGCCAAGGATAGTTGAAAGTAATAGCAACCAATTAGGTTCATACCAACCCATACGTGGTCTGCTTAACGTCTTATCGAGAATCTAAACTTGTATCTTACATTCATAGGGAGAGATACAGACAGAACCACAAGCGAAGAAGCAACGCAAGTGATGTTGAAAGAGAGAAGCAACCACGGAAAAAAAAAAAAAAAAACTCTTTAAACTTAGAAAGGCCTCATTAGGGTTCATCTGTTCCATATTTGTGTTGAAGTTGTACGATAATGTCTCCGGTTTAACATATGTATAAGTGTCATGTCATCTACGCAAGTGTGGGCATTGAGTCTTGATTCAAGCCAGGCTTTCAAGTGTATATATCCTTCTTTTACAGACATTGGAAAGTATTAATTTAAAATACAAGAAACAAAAATGTTGATTAGCTGATACGTACGAAGCCCCACATCCTCCGGTCATATATGAGTACAAGAAGCGTGGGAAGGCTAAAGAGGCCTGAAAGGGCTATGTATGGGTAAGATCCAAGAAGAGTATATGTGGACTCTTTGAGGATAGTTTCACATGGGTGGTTACGGACGTGATTATTGTAATTGGGGAGGTTAGAGATTCCCATGTACTTTTCTCTCTCTCCTTGTAAAACACCCGTTGATCAATATCATGTATTCTCTTTTATTTGATTTGCTCATCATTACGTTTTACAAATCACACGTAACAACCTGGTATCAGAGTTGTCAAATTCCGGGAAATGGAGAAACATGCCGCCGAAAAAGACTGAGATGGAGAAGGCAGTGAAAACTCTGCAGAAGGACATGGGGAAGGTCGCGACACTCGAGAATACCCCGGAGGAGATGCGGTTGAAGCTCAGTGTGCTCGACCGGATGGAACAACACTTAGACCGCAGAAACCGAAGCAAATAAGAAACAAAAGGAAAAGCATCCGGTTTTCGTGGGGGAAACGAGTCAACGTGCGGCCTTTTCGGTACCCACATGTCCAGAAAGAGGATAATGAACGATAAATTGCGGTAATGAAATTTGAGTTTTAGTAAGTTTTTAGATGATTTGAGTGAATTCGGTAAGTTGTTATGATTTGTTATTAAAGTTCTATGAAATCACCTAAAATTAGGAGATTTGGATTTTNNAGAAGGACATGGGGAAGGTCGCGACACTCGAGAATACCCCGGAGGAGATGCGGTTGAAGCTCAGTGTGCTCGACCGGATGGAACAACACTTAGACCGCAGAAACCGAAGCAAATAAGAAACAAAAGGAAAAGCATCCGGTTTTCGTGGGGGAAACGAGTCAACGTGCGGCCTTTTCGGTACCCACATGTCCAGAAAGAGGATAATGAACGATAAATTGTGGTAATGAAATTTGAGTTTTAGTAAGTTTTTAGATGATTTGAGTGAATTCGGTAAGTTGTTATGATTTGTTATTAAAGTTCTATGAAATCACCTAAAATTAGGAGATTTGGATTTTTATATTTTTAACTAAGAAACTCCACAAAAAAACATCTCAAAATCACTAAAAATTATGTAAAATCCATTGCTTGAAATATTTCCAATAACATTGAATTTGAATGTTCATTTTCAAATCACTATTTCAATAACATGTGATTTTAAAAGACTTTTTATATTTGAATAACATAGAATTTGTGATTTTAATACAAATCACTACAAATGTTAGATTGAATACACCGCCCCTCCCCAAAATGTTTCTTCTTCTCGTTTCTCATTTCTCTTCATAGTGTCTTAGGCCATCAGAGGGAGTAGTTGTGGATATGTTTCTGTTTCTGACTAGAAGATTTAAGTTGAAGTGTTGCTTAAGAGCTAGAAGCTGTTGGGATTCCTCTTAGCCACCTCGGAAGTGCGAGGGATCCGATACAGCCACCGCGGAAGAACAAACATCGAAATATGATCATGAGAGGAATCCCATTGTGTCCCTCTTTCTCTTGCATCCAATAGAACTCAAAGTTTCACCAAGAGCGGAAAATAATCTAAACTGTTGCCGATATAACCTGGAGAAGTTGTGCAAGATCTTTTGAAAAATTTTTTTCAAGTGAGGGAAAGTATAACTCGGTGTTGATGATCGAAACCGTAGAAATCGATGGGCACAACAAATTCTTAACCATCAAGATTGCGGCCCGAGCCAGTGAAGACTTTCGTTCAAACAAATGGGATATGGAAACTTAACACGGCTTAAATGAATAGAATATTGGAACTCTACAAGCATGTCTCAGATGAATAAATGATGAAAAGTAAAGAGATGTTTGTTTCTCTTGTAGCATGTTTCAATCATAACAACTTTGTAACCCAAAACGACGCCGTTTTTGGTTCGTGTGACAAGTCCCGCGTGTCTGAAAACTTCCTCTGGTGTAAACGATCAAAGAGTTTTCAGAAGAGGATGGATTTTGATGCATTGTCCTGAAACCGAATTAGCCAAGTGTTGTTGATGATTGGTCTAATATATCAGCAAGAGTTCCAGCTCATAAGGACTTAAAGGAGTTAATCATTCAATTGATGCTTTGGTTCATGATCTAATTGGATGCTTAAGTGCTTTCTGGTTTAGTCCGGTTATTGTAAATCATTAAGTATAAAAGGTGAATTACAGTGTTAGTTGACACATTGTAACAAACATATTGCAGATCTTCTTCTTCTTATGCGAGCTCTCGATGTGTGAGACTGGGCGATTCTTTGATCTAGTGAAGTTTGCTAGATTGAATCTGGCCCCAGAACGTAGCTCTCCACATCATAGGTAAACTCAGGGTGATTAATTCTTGGTGTTCTTACTTTCTGCACTTTTTGTGTTCTTGCGATTAAAAGTGATCGAGAGAGAAATAAAGAGAGTGAAATCTTGTGAAATCGATTAATCGGCGAGTTGAGTTGCAATCGGAATTGTCGTTTTGGTGTAAGAAGTGGTATCAGAGCCGAATGTTTTGGTAATCCCGATGGCGATCACGATGACTCGAGCCGAGGTGGAACGCTTTGATGGAACTGACGATTTCTAGTTATTGACCATTCAAATGATGGCGTATTTCAGAGTTTCATGCTGGAGGGAGGTTGTTCTTGATGATGATTTCTCGATTAAGTTTCATGTAACCAAAGAGGAAGGAAATAAGTCATCGAAAGATGATCCCGAAGTCTCGACCCCTGAAACAAAGATAATTTGATCCCGTTAAATTGGAGAAAGATGAAAGGGCTAAAGACATAATCATTATGAGCATTGGAGATCATGTTCTTAGAAAGATCAAGCATTGTACTACGGCTGGTACAATGTGGTCGTTGTTTGACAGGTTGTACATGTCGAAGTCTATGCCAAATCGAATCTTTGTTCAGTCTCAATTCTACACATTCAAGTGTGATGGATCAAGATTGATGGATGTCAATGTCGATGACTTCCTCAAGATTGTAGCTGAGATGAGCAGCTTAAGTGTAAATGTCACATATGAGACTCAAGCAATTGTTTTCTTAAACTAACTTCATGTGAGTTATGATCAACTGAAATATACTCTTAACTATGGAAAATATTTATTGTCATTGGAAGAAGTGATCTCAGATGCAAGATCGAAGCAGAGAGAGATTTCATAAAGTAGTAAGATGGAAACATGTTATGCTACAACTCTCTACAGTAATGAAGAAGAAGACATGTTAAGAGAGACTCAAATGACAATAAATGAGGAAGAAATCGTTGTAAGTCCAAAACAAGAAAGGTAACATGTTGGTACTGCAAAAAGGAAGAACATGTGAAGAATGACTGCTATGCAAGAAAAAGAAGAATGGAAAGTGATGGGAAAGTGAAGCAGTTGTAGCCATAGATCATTTGGAGGTTATTGATGCTTTTATGAAGATGACTTCATGGATAATTGGGTTATAGATTTAGGATGCACTCACTATATGACTTCAAGGAAAGATTGGTTTGTGAATTTTACATAGAAAGGTTCCAGTAGGATTTTACTGGGTGATTTTCACATAGTTGAAACTCTTGGTACATGCTCAATAAGACTGAACACTCATGGAGGATCAGTTAAGATTATGTATAATGTCAAATATGTTCCAACTCTGAGAAATAATCTCATATCAACTGGAACTTTGGACAAGTTGCGGTTTGATCATACTGTTGGAAATGGGAAAATCATGTTCCACAAGAATAACAAGCTGGCATTGCAGGGGATTATGAAGAATGATCTTTACATACTTAATGGTGAGACAATTACAAAACAATTGTGTCAAGTGGAAAGTGCAAAAGCTCAGGTTTCTTTGAAGCCGATTGCGAAAAGCATGAGACAAAACATGTTCTTGATTATGTTTATGCTGGCCTTTGGGGATCTCCAAATGTTCAACCTTCATTATTATGTAACCAATATTTTCTCTCTATCATAGATAACCACTCAAGGAAAGTGTGGATATGGTTTTTAAAAACTAAAAATGAGACATTTTCTTAGTTCTGTGAATGAAATAAGTTGGTTGAAAATCAGGTTGATAGGAAAGTGAAATGGTTGAGAGCTGATATTTGTTTTTTGTCAACATTTTTGAGAACGGATAATGGGTTGGAATTTTGCAAGAATGAGTTTAATGAGTTTTGCAGGAAAAATGGCATCAAGAGACATAGAACATGGACCTATACTCCTTAGCAAAGTGCCATATTTCCGAGAGAATGAATAGGACTGTAATGGAGGAAATTCGGTGTCTCTTGAATGAATATGGGTTAGGAGAAAGATTTTGGGCTGAGGCAGCAGCTACCTCAGTGTATGTCATTAACAAATCTCCATCTGCAACAATCGGTTATAAGACTCCAGAAGAAGTTTGGTTGGGAAAAAAGCATGGATACAAGCATATGAAGAAGTTTGGTGCATTGGCATATGTGTATGCAAAGCTAAAGCCTAGAGCTGTAAAAGGGGTGTTCATAGGCTATCGCACCGGAACTAAAGGTTACAAGGTCTGGTTACTGGAAGGGGAAAAATGTGTGCTCACTAGGACTGTAAAATTCCATGAAGAACATGTTTACAAGGACTTAATGAAAGGAGATGAGCTGACTCCTAAAGCAAAAGAAGCTAACATAGTGAAAATGATGCACACATAGTTTCCAGTGAAGGTGTCATCTCAAGATAAAGACGATATATATCAAAATGGAGCTGTTTAGGAGTTGTCATATGGTAGTGATGATGAAGAATAGTCTTCAGAGCCAAGAGAATCATAATGTCATCGTTGTTGTTAGTGTTGTCACTGCTCTTTTGTTCATCTCAGGCCATCTCTTCAGATCTCGTTCTCGGTAATTTCCGCGAGTAAGAAAACTTATAATCCCCACAGACGGCGCCAAATTGTGGGAGTCGAAACTCGCACAACTAAATCTTGTAAATGACTTTAGATGGAACAGAAGATTCTAAGATCGAAATACGAGAACAAAGATCCAAAGATGGTTTTATTATTAAAGTTATGAAAAGCTTTCGATACAAGTAAGCAATAAGCGATTTTGCTATATGTTTTCCTTGGTAAAAACTCGTGTCGTTTATGAATGACAATCGATTTATTTATACAAGTTTCGTAAACCGCATAAGCGATGATCTTGGGAAATATTCTCAGAATATTTCCTTTTTCCTTGGTGTGGCCGCCGAGTTGAACATCTTTAGGGCAAATAGTAACTTAGGTCATCTAATGGGCTCGTGGTTCGGCCCACTATGCTTGAAAGGTAAGCCTCGTCTCGGCCCGTTAGTCTTTGCTTCAGCCCATGTCATATCCGGCTCAGCCCACAACACTTTGCTCTATCGTGGGCTCGGCCTCTTTACTTTCCCAATTCAACCGGGTAAACCGGGTCGATTCAGTCTCGGTTCGGTTTCGGCTCAGTTTTGGCCGAGGCTTGGTTTATGTTGACCCGAGCTGAGCTGTCACGATCTGAGGCAAATTGTTTTGCCTCGGCTCGGTTCGAGGTGAGGTAGTCCGATCTGAGGTTTCCTTCTCCGGCTCGGTCTTCTCTTCTCTTCTCTGGCTCGATTCTCTTCTTTTACTTAGTCATTTTTTGGTAGTTGATCGTGGGTGAAAACCGACCCCAACAATGTTGAGTTTCGTGGACTTGTTGGATTCAAACTGAAAGAGGAAAATGAAAAGATTTGGGCGGTTATAGAAGTTTCTAGAAGAGAACAATTTCAATTGACCAATATAGTTGTTGGAATTTTAACGCTACTGTAAACAAAAAATCTCTATAATATTATTTAAGAAGACATTTTTTAAAATGAATTTTGTTTTGTAAGTTATTACATAAAATGTCATTACAAATAAAAAAAAGATAATTGAAATAGGGAAGGATATAATTGTCTTTTAAAATTATTGATGAGAATATGGAAGTATTTATTTTCCATTAAAGAAGTTATTTACTATTTATCTTCTTAATTATTTTTAATAATATATATTTTAAAATAATAATCAATCCATATATATTCAAAGAAAAAAAATATATTCGAAATCATACTATATTTTTCACTATAATTTATTATATTTTATTTGAATTTATATCAAAACAAAAGTTGAAAAATATTTTACAAATTCTATAAGAAGTTAGACACAAGATTTTTTTTTTTAAGAGTTCGTAGACTAACCACAAAAATAGAATCATTAAACGGTGCATATTAGAGTTATGTTTTCAAGATTATATATTTTTACGGATTAGCCTGAATAATATTTTGTTCACTGCAAAACGGGTTAAATAGACAAATTATTATGAATTGATAATTTTATCTATAATCATTAGTTAGTCATATAGCAAAATTCAGATAAAAACAATTTTTATTAAATTTCAAACAATTTAAAAAAAAACAAATTATACGCGCTATACTTAGCGCTGATTAAATCCTAGTTTCATTAACAAAATGATACTCGAGGGGTTTTTACATTCTTTACCGTTGAGTCTATTTTCGATCCATTTTAATTGAGAGATTTTTTCATCAAAAACATGAAACAGGCCAGGCTAAACACAGTGTCTTGGGTTTTTAACGGGCCGAGACGTATCAGGCCTGGTTAGTCCGTCACAAGAACCCCCTATTTGAGAGAATATTGAGCGAAGAACCTTCTTCTCTCTCAAATCCGAAATGTTGAGAAGAAAACCCACAAAAATCCAACTCAAAATCGAAGACCGCGAAGAGCTTGAACAATCCCGCAAATCTGAACCACCCACCACCACTACCACCACCGCTCCATCTTCCTCTTCCCTCCTCCATCTCATCGACACTAAACACCAAAACCCATCTTCCAAATCCGACCGAATCGGCCTCTCTTCCTCTTGAAAACCCTCCATGGAAGTCGAAGTCAAGCTCCGTCTCCTCACCGCAGCTGCTCATCTCCGTCTCACCACTCTCCTTACTCCGTTTCACCTAAAAACCCTCCACCAGCGCAACCTTTTCTTCGACACACCCAAAAACGACCTCTCCCTCCGCCGCGCCGTGCTCCGTCTTCGCTTCTTCCAAAACGCGGCGGAGTCGGTTGCTTCTCCGTCGCATCGTTGTATCCTCTCATTGAAGGCGAAACCAACGCTTGCGAATGGGATTAGCCGTGTGGAGGAAGATGAAGAGGAAATCGATGCGGGATTAGCCGAAGAATGTGTGGATTCGCCGTCTAAGCTATCATTGCTTGGATCTAGGGTTTTGAAAAGAGTTAAAGAGGAATACGGATTCGCTGATTTTCTAGGGTTTGTTTGTTTGGGTGGATTTGAGAACGTTAGGAATGTGTATGAGTGGAGAGGCGTGAAACTTGAGGTTGATGAGACGAAGTATGCTTTTGGGAATTGCTATGAGATCGAGTGCGAGACAGAGGAACCAGAACGTGTTAAGACAATGATCGAGGAGTTTCTTACAGTGAACAAAATCGAATTTAAGGATTCGGACATGACAAAGTTTGGGGTTTTCCGATCAGGAAAGCTTCCTTGACAGGGTTAGTCTCCCTTAATCTCATCAAAAGCTATGAATGTCTTGGCTTAGCTTGTTTATTGATTGACCTAATTTTTTCAAGTCAAGCTGGGTTATAACCTGAAATGATTTCTATCAAATTGTAGCATAGATGTCTGCAGAATGTTCCTTTGTATAACCTTTTGCTAACATCTCAAGAGTTGGGTCTGAAAAAAATCAGTATGATGTCTGGTATTTGCTTGTGTGCTATATTATAGTTGAAAGCTATTGAAATTGTGAAGTCCATAATGAAACACTTCTAATGCTATTTGTAGTCCTTCACAGCAAAAATATGTCTTCATAACCAGTGGATAGATTTTGTATTTGTTGAGATGTGAAGAATACACAGAAACTTGTCGTATTCGTAACATTGTACTGCTCCTTTGGATTAGCTAAATTTGCGTCTGGCTCTTTAAGGAAACAAAACATGAACCCTTTTAACTCTTCTTGGAAGAGACACCTTGGTTAACTCTTGTATTGACATGTATTGCTAGCCAGTGTAGCCAACTAAGACACACAGTAAATAAGTTTCAGTTCACAAACTTCAGTGCATGAATTTCGTCGCTTGTCCATTATTTTCTGTAATGTATATTGTAATACGATTGTGTTACGAAATATTGATGAAATCTACATATGGATGCTTTGAAAATCTTCCTACAATTTTGGTTGTCTTGTTTGGTTCCATGAATTTAACATTCTGTGATGTTGCATTAAATAGGTGGAGTTATCTGAGATGGGAGAAACGGTGGCTCTAATTAGAAGACTAGTTTCTCGGTTGATGGATTTCGGTCACCAGCATGATCGAGTTGTATTGATTATACAATAAAGTTTACTATTGAACTGGATGATCCCAATTTACGACATTTCTTAAGGCCATGTCGATGTTCTCTCCCGAGCCTGAGTTTTGTAGTGGTTTTTTTAATAACTTTTATTACATTTCATCTGCCTTGATACTTCATATAGCCAGGCAAATCCCACGAAGGGACTACAACTTAACAGATAATGGACAAAACAGAGTAATTCTTAGTTTTATTCCAATCACCATCCCATGACCACTCTAGAAAGGTATTTCCAAACCAAACACCAACTACGCCCTCACCCTGTCCAACTCCATCGAAATCGAACCAAGAATAGTCACTCAGACGATAAAAAAAATGCTTTGATATATATTGGGATAGGTCTATAAGCTCAGAATCAGTTTTTTTTGTGGGTAAAATGTTAAATTTTATACCATTTTTAGTTTGCGACAGCGATTATAGAGATAACAAAGAAAACTACAAAACAACAAACAAAGTTGCGACAAAAGATATAACAGAATACACGAAACGAGTAAGGATACGGATAGTTGCACCAAACGAAACCAGATGAGAAAACAGCAATCACACGTCAAGGCGTGGACCATCCCGTATTTGCCATAGTTTGGAAACTGAGGTCCTCATCATAGTTGCCACGAGCTTCCCCCGAGGCCAGTCCTCAAACCTCAGAACCAGAGTTGTTCGAGACCAATAAACTTAAGGTAACTGACGCATGAAGAAGCTGGAGCGTTGTGTCTTTGTGCTGGAGCGTTGTGTCTTTGGTTCTCTTAATACTGGGAAGACTGCAGAATTGCTGCCAGTCCTCTTTGTGTCTTTGTTGTCACCATGGAAGTTTCTCCAAGATTCAAAGTGACATCATGCATTCCTCTTGGGTTTGTAGGAAGGTCCCCTCACGGAATCTAAGAAAACGAAAAAGCCAGTGATGTAAAATAGTTTCTAATTGATCAGAATTGAGAGGTATATACGTTCAGTTTAGGGTAATGCTTACCCAAATTCGTCTACTGCTCCTCTCTGTCTCTACACTCCTCACCCTGTTTAGTTTCATCAACCATATTGGCTTCACGGATATGTAGAAGAGTATTCGGATTGCTAATTCTGTTCTCCGCAGATGAACAGTTCTCAAAGAGTCGTATACCCCATCCTTTCATTTTGCAGGAAGCATCACAAGAGAAATGAAACTGTACATCCACTTCAGATGGAAGATCATTCTGACTGTTTAGCGGGATACGAAAGTCAAATATAAACAAATGACTACCCTTCTGATTTACCGAAAAGTACTCTTTCTGATCATAGGAACCAAAGTGGTACCCGAGTCTGCCTTTGAACCGACATTGTACCTTGATCCATACGCCATTCACACCAAATTTGGACAAGGAGTTGAAAACAAACACAGCACCAGCCCTAAATCTGAGGAATGGTGAAGGGAGACGGGCCTGAAGTAGAGAGATGGCCAAAGTGGTTCCAATAGTTCGGTGAGTGAAGTATAAAGGAACTTTTTCACCAGACAAGATGAGTTTCTCAAAAGAGAGTTGTTGAAGGAGACATTCTTGATCCAAGTTGAAGCAGTTGACGAAACTGAAATGGACTTTTGAGGCATAATTATCTGGAAGAGAAGAGGAGGATGCCTCCTTGGAGACTTGTAACACCGTGTCAATAATCTCTCCTTCCAATGCCAAACCACTTGGATAGCCGTTCCAATCAGTACCAGTCAACGCCCCGCAATGCGAAAAGTCGACCAACTCGAGATGTTTCAGTTTAGAAAGGTTTAGGTATACATATTCTAACTTACTGCATCTTTGCATGACTAGGTATTTGAGCTTTGAGAAATTCTCAACCCACCAAGGAACCTCTTCTATTGCTGTTTCTTCTAGATACAGAGATGAGATGTTTCTTGAGATATCAGGAAAGGTCCTCAACCGCGAGCATCCATTGAGATTGAGGCGTTCCAGAGATTCAAGGTTGATTCCAGTTGGAAGAATCTCCAGATTTATGCATCTTGTAATCCTCAAATCCGTTAGTTTATTGAGATTCTGAATAGAGAAAGGAAGCTCCACCATATTTGGGATATCCGAGAGAAACAACACCGTCAAAGAGGCATGCAGTGTCGTTCCCATGCATTTAAGCGGCTGAACCAAAAACAATTTAGAGATGTTAAAAGGAATTTGACAAGGGTACTCTCTCTGTTTTCACAAAGATTGATCTTTTACAATTGTCACAAATATTACATTTGATGTTTCATTTTTTCTAATTATTATACATGCACATCTTCTCCATAACTATGAACCGATAGTAATTTGCTCATGATATCTATAAAAAACTTATATAATCATTAATAACCATAATGGTATGAAAAGAGTTGAGTTCCTGAACAAGCTTAAACACTACGTACACTTATCAAAAATTCGACCTAGCGACAATGATTTCTTTAAAAAAAAAAAATGCTAGTAAAAGAGTTTTGAGAAAACGTTAACTTTTGAACTACATACCTGCATTCCTTCCCATAGTTTCTTAATTTTTAAGTTTTCCATGCAAAAGTCTGCAACATTCTCGAGACACAAACGTGAACGTTCCATGAGATTGGGGCGCTTGGGAGATTCGGTAGGACGAGTTTCCAGATTGTTGCATTCTAACATGCCCATCTTTGTCAGATTATTGAATTTTTGAACAGAGGAAGGAACCTTAACCCAACTCAAACGATACCCAAGATAAAGTTTCTCTAGATGGGTGGCCATGGAAAGATCTGGGATTTCTTTTAGGTTTTCAGATCCCCACAAATTTATCTCCTTGAGATGTGTAAGCTTCTGTGCTCAACAAAAAACATATCGCAGAGTAGAAGTTACGCATCGCGTGACATGATTTATACATCCAAACAGTAAAATAAGCATTCTAATCTCACAACTAATATCATAAGCATTATTCTCAAAACTTACTCGAGATCCTTCCCACAACTTTTTGAGCTTGCTATTCTGCATTTTGAACTTGACGAGCTTTTCAGGACAAAACTTAGAAGGCATACTTTTCATTGGATATCCGTCCCAATGCAATAATTTGAGTTTAGGCGGCAAATAGTCAAAGCTATCAGGTAAGTAGCATAGCCTCTCTGTCGTTGTGAGTAAGCAATTTCACCATTGTTTCTAAGATTTTTCCTATGCAACTTGACGGATGTTTCCTAATTGTTGACTTTATCAAGGCCACACTTGTTTGTTTTGTTTTGATTGTTAATTGTTAACATGGTCGCAACCATCTTTTAATTGAATCTTTTTCCTTACAGACATTTGTTTGTTTTGTTTAATAATCTCACGGTCTCGCCGATTAAGGTTTTTTTATAGATTTATATTGTCCAGATTCAAATCGGATTCCTTTTATCGAATTATCTAACATAAAAGCGGTCCAGAGCATGCGTGTCTGAAACAGAAAATACATTTCCAAACTGTTGCCCTTCATTTAAGAAACAAAGTCAAATTTTATTTTCTACGGTTTTTTGTGTGCATATATATTTGGTTTGTCGATTAAATGTCTAAATGACGTTGTATATGTATACAGCTAAAATTCCTATTCATTTTAATTCCAAAATTCGTTTTCTTTTGAAATTACACATGTTCATTTATCAATTTCTGTAAAAGTGAGTGCAAAGTGTAATATGAATTGGATTCTTATACATTTGGTTAGAAATTTGGAGAGGAACTTATAGTTAAGCCGCTAATATGCAGACTTGACTCCGTAAAAATGTGTTTGAGGCAATCTAAGAAGAGGATTGAGTCATCGCGAACAACAAAAGATTGTCTCTAGCTTTGTTGAGAAGTTGAACTGATCGTGCTATACAGCTTCTTGTTTCTCCATGAGGTCTTTCACATGTTTTAGCTTATATCTCTCTTCACTTTTATCACAATTTTATCTGCATTCTGCTACTAGAATGTTGTGTAGATCTTCGCATCATTTTTTATTGTTTTTAACTTACGTGTGCTTTCTCTATGTTATGTTTAAATAACATGTTATATGTTTTCGTAAAGTTTTAAAATATTGATTATACTATATAAACATTTCGATATATCTCTAACTTTGTACATAACGCAGTAACTAAATCAAGGGTAGAATGAGATTAATAAAAAAAAATAGAATAGTGCTGAGAACAATGCTTTGTTTTTTTTTTGAACAAGAGAACAATGCTTTGTTACTTCGCTAATTAATGTCTAAAATTGTTGCTATCTGATACAAATTCTCTTATAACTATTAAGGAAAAAATAGAAATTGTTACATAAATTTTGCATAGAAAATACAAAACACTATCTATTATTAAGAGATGGAGAGAGTAAACAAATCTTTTGACGAAGTCTGCAAATTGCAATCGTCATTTCTTAGACTTTACATTTGAAATGAGTAGATACTATAACAACAACAAATACAATGGATAATCCATTAAATTCTGTAGCTAAGTTGTAGAATTTAAAATTTATTTTATCTTATCATTGGACGCTAATAACGAATGCTTTTCTCAGCTTACAATTATTGGAGATACATGGGTATTGGAGATAAGATCTCATACAATTCTTTTCTTGAGGCATTAGAATAATAAAATGAAAGGGAAAGAAACTTGTGTAAGAAGTAACGATTGGCCTAGCCAGTGAAAGCAAATGACATCGAATCTTCTAAACTCTGAACAAGTGGATCTAACAGAACGTTGTGATTTTTTCAGGATCTACTGTTAATCTTCATTGTTTGAGTACAATATTGGCATGTCATAGAAAGCAGCTTAAATTTGATGTCATGAAGAATTTATTAATATTGGGAAAGTCTCATAAGCAGTTATATTTCCCAAAATGGACGAGTTTTGAAGAAGGCATAGTAACAATGTTGATGAGACGGCAATATTTTTTAATACAAGAATTTTCATGCACATTTATGTAATCGTCCGAAACAGATTTAGTAAGCACATGAAAATCAAATAAGCAAAAGAAAAAAGGAAATATATATGGAGTGAGTGAAAATTAGGAGGAACAAGACGGAATACAGCATCCAAGGACATGTAACTGCGCTGGCTCACCTTCTAACATGGATCCTTTGACCCGACCCGAATGGGTAGACTCGCAATCTCTATCTTTCTCGTGTCTACAAGCTCCTGTAATCAATAACGGTCACCTCTTCCTCTGGAGCATCTAGGTCTTGGTAGCTGCACCATTTTCTCATACATTAGTTTCTTAAAGACACTGCATACTTGTTCATATGGTTGCGGACTCTTAGATTGAACCACGTTTGATGAAAGATGAAAGCATAGAGTGAACCACGTTACCTGCGTAGCCGTCTAGGATCCTGTCTAAAGGCCGGAGACAAAAGAAAAGGGGCCGCTCCACCTCTGCCGCTACCTTCAAAAGAAGGGTTGGGTCCACTCGGGTCCCTAAACATCTGCATCGCAAACTCAGGCGGTGCTGGTACAAATGGTCCCAGTGGCCTGCCCATATCATTATTCAGACAACATTACAGATCATCAACAAAACAGAATAATTCTTTATTTTTACTCTTATGATAAGAGTATGAGAGAGCCTACCCGGCACCAGGAACAGGCATCAGCACTGGTGGTGGGTTCATATCCGACGAGTAGGAAGGAACATGAACACCGCCTTGTCCACCAAATGCATCGTAACCACCTTCCTGGTTTGCACCATCAGGACCATCACCATCACCTCTCTGTTGATCCTCTGACCGATCAACTCTGTCATTTCCATTAGCCCGTCCATCACGCTCTCTGCGTCCACCTCGATCATCCCTCAGTCTGTTCTCCATGCCTGGTTTACGTCTCATCATAGGTCTATCTCTCTATCATAAGAATATTTCACCCGAATAAGTACAACTACAAACAAAGCTAAGCTACAAGCACAGACTAGTCAACATTCCATTAAATGATCAAAAAAAAAATATCACGTACCGGGCCAGATTGCTGCGTGGCTGGTTGTCCTCCTGGAGCATTAGGATCACTGCAAATGGCACATGATTTTTTTTCATTACGAGTCAGTAAGAAATGACAGAAGAAGAATGATTCCAAGAGAAAACCCCAACATACTTCATATAGTTCTGAAAATACAGTTCTTCCCGCACTTTGGCAGTCAAATCCACGATAAGCTCAGTGTGTTTCAGCTTGAGATGCTTGTACACAAACTCAGCAGCATGAAACAGTTTCGTGCAGCCTTTAGCTCCACAACCATATTTCCAACCATACTTTTCATCCCTAATCTTTCGGACATGTGGATCTAAAACTTCAAGAGCAGCAGCATCTATCTTCTCTTTGGCAGCCATCACTTCCAGGGGATCTTGACCTTTCAACCTCTCTTGCCAATGAGAATCAAATTTATTTTCACTCTCATCTCCTTTTGCATCAGAGCCTTTTCCTTCAGCTCTCACATGCCGCAAACCCTTAGCTTCATTTGTTTCAACCTTTCCGTAATAGTCGACACCATGAACACGCCAGAGGTACGTGACAAGGGTGTCAAGCAATTCAACACCCTCAAGGCCTTTCACAGATGTCAAACCTCTTATGATTATAACTGGACCAGTGGAACCACTGGGTAACTTATCTCTACCCGACTTTTCAGATTCTGAACCTGATAAAACGTTCTCCACAATTCCTTTCTCAATGTCTAGCTTACGCACAAGGGCTTGTGCTTGTTCAATGTCAGTTAGGATTCTCTTTGGATCAGAAGTGAAACTGGGTGCTTTCGGTGCGGCTGAAAGATGCTCAGTCTCTTTAGCTCCACCCCTACCAGGTCTTCTTCTTTTACCACCACAAGCTGCTTCATCCTCAGAATTTGGCTCACTAGTCCGGCCCAACTTATTCAGTGCTGTCACTGCAGGACCTCTGGAACAGATGGAGCGAAAACTGTCAGCTTAGAGACGGCAGAATGGTGATTATCATACAAATGTGGAGTAAAGGCCAAGGAAATTATCTTACAAATCTACCATTCCACTTTGTAAATCAAGTAAGAAATCCTTCGCCACCTTCCGTGCTTGTTCATTCCTCCTGAAAGTTTCAAAGAAGAATATATACAGTCAATTTTTTTTTTAAATGAAAGAAATAGAAAGCTAAAACCAAGAATGTAATACAAAGACTACAAGAGATCAACGTCTAGTATTAATATTACACCAATCAAGCACTAACACAAGATCCAACTGCTGCAAATGGCTCTTAAACTCACCTTTCTATAACAGAGAGTAAATTTGTTGGATGATACTTATCTTTCAACCTGGTTGCGAAACATAGAAAAGCATGTCAGTAGCTTGCAGAATTTCCCAGAGGAATGTAAGCAATAGAAACAGATAGTCGAAATCACCATTCTTCCTCTTTGTGAGTGTTAAAAAAGACACGTTTCTGTGTTGTGATATACTCTGACTTATATTCTTGATATCTGCATTAGGAAAAAGGCATAACCCCTGCAGCTCTACGAGACAAATGCTTAAGCAGCAAGACTAAGTTGCAGTAATAGCCATACCTGCGTTCAGCTTCTGATGGCAATATATCATCTTCCAACTCCTGGATAAACTGTTTGTATGACATCAATCCATCCCTGGATATAGGAAATACGACGGTATCTACTGTTAGATGCAACAGCAAGGGAGACTACAAACAGAACTATTTGTGATCAAAATTTTACACTTGGAACAAACTAATGGCTTTATCTCGTGCTCAACAGCAATTTTAGGATAGAGCCAAAAGACTTCAACATCACATGTTTGAGAAATGATTTTCTAGTAGATAATATGATCAATCGTGTGTCTCAAACATTAACTCTAACTTTCCGAATCTATAAGGAAGAAATCATATATGCCTCATCGGAGAAAGAACATTCTACAAGGGATATATCTCCCTGTCCTTGAGCATCACTAGACAGTTCATAACTCCTCGTTTACAATTACTAGATTAACAATCCACAACCAAAAATAAACACACCATAGGATAAAAACAACAAACCCAAGAAATACAAAGGAAAAATGAACAAAGATGACGGAACTCTAACCTTTGAGTACTTCCACTGTTGGAAGCATCACCATAGCCTCCACGACCTCCCTGAACTCCCTCCCAGTCTGCCAATAGAAATACACAAAAACAAAAAGGGCACATATTGGTATCTCTCTTCTAAAATCGAATGTGTGTTCACAAAAGGAATTTTGAATTATAAGGCCGTCTAGCGATAGACAAAGAAAACCAGATGCGAAATTGCTCCCAAGAGACGTCTCACCCTGATAGCGACCCATAAAGCGGCCATGAGGCCTTTCATCACCATAGCCAGGCCTCCCACCCATTTCACGGTCATATCCTCCACCATAGTCATATCCAAACCTATCAGTCGAAAAGAAGAATGGTGAACCGATTAGGAAAGCACAAAGATGATGGAGCATAATAATCTCATTGTTACGAGAAGAGAATCAAAGTGTGAGAGACGTGGTTTGATCTTCTACAGCGAAGCACTTGTGTATCCTCAACATAATAATCTCATTGTTTATGCAATTCTTATTCTTCCCATATGACATTCATCGAGTCTTAGTTCAATCGATTGCATATTAACTGTGATGTAATTCGAATCAAGTTTGAGGGTTTAGAGAATTATGAGTGATGCAATTTCATTCCGTCAGATAACTGACACAAGTTTGACGTTTCGCTTCTCTTTCCATGAGACAAGAAGATCCAAGCATAGCAGATGAAGAAGATTACCTTCTATCGGGTGGGCCGTAGCCACCACGGGGACTGCCACGACGACCATCATAGCCATTATCGTCCCTCCTGTAGCGCTTGTGAGGAGGCGAGCGGCGCATGGGAGGAGAGTGCCGCCTATCTCTGTACGGTGGCGGAGGGCTCCCGCTGGGTCGCCTCTTGTAATCCTTGCGGGGCGGTGGGAGCGGCGAACGTTCACGGTCACGGCGATTGGGCGGACGTTCGAGGTCTCTGTCGTCACGCCGCTCGCGGGAATCTCTCTCACAGCGGTTAGGAGGCTGTTGCTCTTGCTGTTCCTGCACCTGCTCCTGCTGCGGCGGTGGAGGAGGTGGTGACGAAGAGGTGGTCTTCTCCGGGACGGAAACGACCGGAGGAAGAGTGACATCGGCCATTTGGAGAAGAAGATCGGAACCCTAAATCGGGGAATCTCGCTGATTATTCAAAAGCCTCTCTTCTTTGCGTTTACGGGTCTGCTGTTACAGTGAACCTATTTCAACTTGGCCTTACTCAGAAGAAGCCCATCTCGGTCACCATGAAAAAAGTAGGTTTTATTAGTGCCATCTTTTTTATTTTTTTTATAAAGAGATGTTTGCTGATTCTGTCGCTTTCTTAAATTTTTTAAAAATTTATAGTATTTTTTTAACTTAATTAGGAAAATATCATTTATTTGACTATTCATGACAATTTCACCCCTATGCAGTACGGCGTTTACGACTGTGTACCATACACAGAGCTATAAAGAGAGGGATAAAATAGTCATTTTGACACAAAACGACAAAAAAATAGAAATGACAAAAAACTAAAAAAAAGTTGAAAAAGTAACTTTTGGTGCAAATAAGTCTTATTTAAAAGATCATATAGATAAAATACAAAGAAAAACCAACAGTCATTCTTGCGTAGATGAATTTTTTTTTATAATAAGGATGAATTTTTTTTTATAACACATTAGCGATACTGAAACGGTTTTGTTGCAAGTTCCACCAAAGTGAATTCTCGCACAACAATCACTGAAGACGGACTTCAAACACTTTTGGTGATAACAAGGCAGCAGTTCTTATATTGATAATAGATTTCTTTCTTTGTTTTGCATTTGTCAAATGTGTCTTGAATGAGATGGTTTAGGAAAGTCAGCTCTAAAACTCGTTGAACAAACCTAAACGGCATAAACATAGCACAAACCATAGAAACAACCATAGACTTCGGCGAACTAAGCTACTAAACAACCAAACAATAAACTAAAAGAGACAAAAATTCTTCGGACAAAAACTTTATCCCTAATAAGAGGAAACATTTATAAGAAAGGAAAAGAGTCAAAAGCCCAAAAAAGGAGACAAAAGTCCTCTCAAGTACATAGGAAAATATCACTGATTTCTGACGAACTAGGTCCGAGAGAGCAAGACGGTTGAAGCAAGTCCATGTAGATTTGCAAAGACTAAAAGGCACAACTTCCAGATCCGCAAGCCCCTAATCAAATTCTCCTCTTCCTATGCCGTTATCCCCGTAAACAACCCAATAGGAGAAAGCCACTATCTTATAGCCTTCTCACGGTGTCGGCGAGGAGCGTCATACATCGGAGAGACAAAAAATGGAAACCGCTCTTTTTCTCTCAGACGGCTAGGGCAAACTCCTCCATATGTTTTATTAGTTATGAGAAGAAAATAGAGTGTGCTATATTTTTAAATATTTGAACCAACAAAAAATATATATTTTACATATTATTAGTTATACTAGGACTCGAACTCCCGCGAAATCGCGGGGGAGAATACCATATATTAAAATTCAATATGTAAAATTATTTAAACGATTATAAGTGAAAATTCATAGAACAAAAAGTGATGATACATCGACATGAACTTCTAAAAATAATTCTATAATTGTTACGGTTAAAAGTGAAAAGGTACAAAAAAATAGAAAGACGACTTTCTAAACCGTAGAAATACAAATATAAATAAGACCATAAAAAGCGATTAACACATAGTTTCATTTTGTTCATAGTCTACAATTTATGTAACACTGTATAACCAAACCAACATATACAGCCACTAATACAATTAATAACCGAGGAAAAAGACATTGAGATAAATAATTCAATTGTAACCTACATGCTCTTTAAATTTTCAAAATGTGATCTACAGAAAAAAGGTAAACAAATATTTTAAAAGGAAGAACCCCAATTATAACCAACACCAATTCTATACGATAAAACTCAACCATAGATAGATAGACTAATTTTAACTCTTTGAGAAATTTTTGAAAAAGTCAATGTTAAAGTTTCCAAACAAGAACAATCCAACTATCTTTTAGTGCAAAATTTTGCAGGAAAAAAAATTCAATTTTTTCATGATCTGTAAAAATTTGGAAAATATTTGGATTTCAAACCGGTGGAAAGAGTTTTGATGTCAAAATTACTTTTCAAAAACCTAAACTTGTCTTGAACTTTATAACCTCATATAACCTCATATAACATTGGACATATTATGGTCTCCTAACAAAAGTTTAAGTGTGCGAGATTAGTTTTACTGCAAAACTCATAGACAAAAGTTTTACCTATAGACAATGTAATATTGAAATTTGAATGTCCAAATAAATGACAGAGAAGACAAATATTAACAACAACTATTAAACTGAGGAATAAATATGAGGAAGAAGAGAGAAGATTCCTTGACCTAAAAACAACATATTTTCAGTTTCTAAGAAAATTCATTCAATAAAATATGAAGGAGAAAAGCTCAGTTGCATTGACCCAAAACCCAAATTCATATGTTTGAAGAAGTAAGAGACCAAAAGGAGAAGAGTTACCAAAAGTTAGAAAGATCGAAGTAGGAGATCGTTGCAAATAGAGAACGCAGACGGCGGCACGGAAGCAACGATCGAAGTATATGAGAGGAGTTAATAAAAGAGAATTTCTCTATATACTTAAATTGTATTAATTTATCTGGTTATTTATGCAAAAACAATAATGCAAAGTTCAATTTCCAGAATCGTAATTCCAAAAACATACGGTCTCCGAACAAAACCAGGCATATGTCTAAAACACCTAGAAAATTTCCAACCGAAGAAGTAAATTAGAGAAATAATGACACGAGAGATAACTCGAGAAACATACTCGATCGAAAATAATTTAAAAATTTTCTTACAGAGAAATTCGAAACACACAAAGTCACACAGTAAAAATTAAAAGAAGGAAATCGATTAAAATAGTACATTTTGTAAAATTATAATTTGAGTGCATTTTGAAATTACTATTTATGAATGAGAAGATGTTGTATAAAACAAAATAAATAGAGTTGAAAAGACATGTGTGTGTAAAGAGGCAAGTTTTAATGAAATAAACAGTTATAAGCAAAAATGTATATATCAAATAACATAAAGACACAATCATATTAACAATTATAAATTGAAAGGTATAAATCGAAAAGTTATAATAAAAAGACACAACCGTATAACGCATTTATTGGAGTTTACTATTATTAATAGATATTAAATGATATTTTTTTAAGTGAAAATGAAAATGTTTTATATTTAGAAACATAAGAAATATTTATTTAGTGATGAATCTCTCAACAGTCTCGTGACCACAATCTATATAGCACATTATCCTGCATAATTAGCGAATGTCAAAACTTGTTCAATATCATTTTTTTCATATTTGGCCATACATGAAATTTAAAAACCAGATAATACATAAATCAGCATTTTCTTTTTTTTAATTTTTTTTTAACTTATTTGCTATATACAAAAGATCGGTTACATGTAAAGTCATCATAGGAAGAGACCATTGATAGTGGCGGGCTTGAACGAAGTGAGATTCATTGATTTCATCCACAACTTCTCCCATACAATCGCCTCATAGTTTTTGCTTGTGCTGTCGCCACCGACTATGCTGTCATTAAGCGCCACCACAAGCCAGTAATTCACACTGGAGACTATCCGAGACTCTGCTAACAACCGTCACGAACTTCAGTCCATATTTGCTCTCTCTGTCGTACTCGGAGACCGCAAATTCGCCGATCTCTACGATGTGAGGATCCTTAACGTCGTTGATGGGACTCCTGATGCAGCCTCGTTTGTCGAGACTTTTTCAGGTTTTAAATTTATAAAACCCTAGGTCTGCAAGTGCACATATGTGCGTGGTAGGACTTAGGGGTCGATCCACATAGAATCTACGTCTGTCTACAAAAATCTATAACGGGTTAGAGTAGAAATCTAAGACAAATATGTTTTTTGGAAGTGGGTGACACGATTCTAAGTATGCAAAGGAAATGAGTAAAAACGATGTAAACTAATGATAACGAAGTGTTGGGTCTTCCAGGGATATCACAGAAGTTTATATTGATTCAAACAAGATAACAAAGCTCATAATCGTTTTTAGATCAAAGTTCCGTAAACTGGAATACATAATTGTGTCTAACCTACTTTCCCAGCACCAAACACCTATTCTCTTACAATTTAACTACTTAGCTTTCGTTGGTAGCTACGCAGCATGCATCTCATCCGATGGTTACAAGGTCTAAAGTGGGAGTCTCCAAGCCTAACCCATGGTATGCACTTCTTACTCACAAAGTTGCATATCGAGAGCCCAAGACCGTAACTGCAGCTCTCAAAGATCCTTAATGGACTACTGCGATGGATGAAGAAATGGAAAATTGCGATGAAACAAATTCTTGGACTTTGGTCCCTTATACTTCATATATGCATGTTTTGGGAAGCAAATGGGTATTTAGGACGAAGCTAAATGCTGATGGCACTCTAGATAAGTTCAAAGCTCGCCGTGTTGCAAAAGGTTATGATCAAGATGAAGGAATCGATTACTTAGAAACCTATAGTCTGGTTGTAAGAACTGCCACTATTTGTGATGTTCTTCATCTTGCGACGATACTGAGTTGGCATACTAAGAAAATGGATGTAAAGAATGCGTTCTTGCACATCGATCTCACTGAAACTGTGTACATGACGCAACTGGCGGGCTATGTTGATAAGGCACATCCTAACTATGTATGTCACCTTCACAAGTCTTTGTATGGCTTGAAGCAATCTCCCAAAGCCTGGTTCGACAAACTCAGCACCTATATTCTCGAATTTGAAGAAGTAAGAGATCAAAACGGGAAGAGTTCTTAAAAGTTAGAAAGATCGAAGTAGGAGATTGTTGCAAATAGAGAACGCAGATGGCGGCATGGAAGCAACGAATCGAAGTATATGAGAGGAGGAGTTGATAAAAGAGAATTTATCTGAATACTTAAATTGTATTAATTTATATGGTTATATATATAAGCAAAAACGATAATGTAAAGTTCAATTTCCAGAATCGTAATTCCAAAAATATATGGTCTCCAAACAAAACCATGCATATGTCAAAAACACTTAGAAAATTTCCAACCGAAAAAATAGATTAGAGAAATAATGATACGAGAGATAATCTGAGAAACATATTCGATCGAAAAGAACGTAAAACTTTTCTAACATAGACCTGAAATTCGAAGCACTCAAAGTCACAAAGTGAAAATTAAAAAAAAGGAAATCGATGAAAATAGTACATTTTGTAAAATTATAATTTGAGTGCATTTTGAAATTAATATTAATGAATGAAAAATTATGTATAAAAAAAAAATAGAGTTGAAAAGTCATATGTGTTTAAAGAGGCAAGTTTTAATGAAATAAGCGGTTGAAAGCAAAAATGTATATATCGAATAACAGAAAGGCACAATCCTATAAACTGAAATGTATAAACCGAAAAGTTATAATGAAAAGACACCAATCGCATAAACACATTTATTGGAGTTTGCTATTATTTAATAGATATTAAAGGATATTTCTTTTAAGTGAAAATGAAAATGTTTTATATTTGGAAACCAAAGAAATATTTATTTAGTGATGCATCTCTCAACAGTCCCGTGACCATAATCTATATAGCAAATTACCCTGCATAATTAGCGAATGTCAAAACTTTTTCAATATCATTTCTTCATATTTGGCCATACATGAAATTTGAAAACCAGATAATATAGAAATCAACAAGTCCTTTTTTTTGTTTTAACTTATTTGCTATATATAAAAGATCGGTTACATGTAAAGTCATCATAGTAAGCGACCATTAATAGTGGTGGGCTTGAACGAAGTGAGATTCATTGATTTCAGCCACGGCTTCTCCCATACAATCGCCTCATAGTTTTTGCTTGCGCCGTCGCCGCCGACTATGGTGTCATTAACCGCCACCACAAGCCGGTAATTCACACCAGAGACAATTTGAGACTCGCTAACAACCGTCACGAACTTCAGTCCAAATTTGCAGTCTGTCGTCTCGGAGACCGCATATTCTCCGATCTCTACGATGTGAGGATCATTAACGTCGCTGATGGGACTCCAAACGCCAACACGTGCCACCACAAACACGTGAAGGGGGAGGAGGATGAGAGAGAGGAGAAGAAGAAAGATTACTTTATTCATTTTTCTTTATCAAATCAAATAATGGCATGTGGCATGAGGTTCCTCTTATATAGTAGAGGCTTGTCATGCGTGTGGCATGACGTGGCGCTCACTTTTAAATTTGGTACACATTATTAAATTCTGAAACTTGGTATAAGTGAGGCAAGTTATTATTTGACCCACAACAAAAAAAAGTGAGGCAAGTTATTGAAATATTTAATAACATTTATGGAAATGTATTCAAATTAAATTTTAAAATTTTGGTTTTTGGTTTTGGTATCTACATTACAATAATTTTATGTTTGTATTTGCGTTTATGTGAAAGCAAAAAAATTCAAAACAATTTCATATATTTAAATTAATAGAAAACTATGTGAAAAATAATATTTTCATTTTTGGAATTACGAAGAAGAAACTACTGAAGAACACACTTCAAATCCAACAAAGAGAACAGAGCAGACACAAAACTGTCTAGTTTCACCAAATGGACCACACAATAAAATGAAAGTGGGCCATGTTGAGTGGAGGCCCAAACGAATTAATAAATCGCAGCCCACAGAGCAAAGGTCATCTCCTTCCTCACAAGTCGACAAAATCAGCTCAAAAGCATATGAGGAAGCATCTGCGAAATTGCCAAAAGCAAATGACAAAACTGCGAGGAAATTCAAATTGAGACTCATAATCGATTTACAGCGCTGGTCTCTCAAGATAAAATGTGAAATCGATAGATGTCATTATGGTTTTACAATCTAAACTTTATGTATAAATACAAATGATGTAACCTTAATGACGCTTTAGGTCAGAATAAATATACAAAAATATCATTCTTTGGCTTCAACTTTCAGAAACCAACTATATATGTACGAGTTAAAAAAAACAACCAAAACTTAATTCGGCTGTAATTGGCAGCTTAGTAAAAAATTTACTAATCAGAAAAATGTATAATTCTGTCCTTTTTTTGTTAAAGTGATTCAGTTTTCTACAGCTTTTCATCTAGTAGTTTGTTGCAATGATAACAAAATCTGTAAAACTTTCAATATTTTCCGAAGACGTGATACTAATTTGTAGCCACTTTAGAAAGAAAATAGTAATATAACAAAATCAATATTTTACAAGGATACACCAAATCTATATGCCAAAAAAAGAAAGAAACATAACTATCTTGTCCATCTCCTATAGTATTTAAAGCTTCGATAATCCCTTCATGTGTTTCTCACAATCTTTTTATAGATAAACTAGGATAGTACCCGTGCACATTGTTATCGTTAATAATATAAATCTGAATTTGTATAGATTTAGTTATTTAGATGTTTTGAAATTTGATGATTTGGTGTTTTTTATAATTATATCCATGGAAATGATGGCATTAGAATAACATTTGTGTCGTGTAAATTTGTGTAGCTTAGTTGTGATATTTGAAGTATAACTGTTAGAAGTATAAATGATATATTATTTTATATTATCATGATGTTATGTTGTAGTTGAATTATAATTTATTTTGACTATCGTAAATCCATTTTTAGTAAGCTGATATGTAAATCTATATATATTTGAAGTATTATATTATATTAACTTGTTTAAAAAGTAAAATATTATAATTTGTAATATCTATCTTCACAACTAAATGACAATTGTTTAAAATTTATAGTTTTTTTGTTATGTATTACAAATATTTAAAACATAGTATGTTTTATAGAGTTAGTGTATAAAAAACAAATGTACACTATAAATTTGAGGAGGTTAGATTTATTAAAAATATATCAATTGATGATTTTCACAAAACAAAATTATCAGGATCTTCCATGCAATTAAATAACTTTATAAATGAAGATGTTGGTTATTTCAATAAATACCCAATTTTTGTGCTGAGTCAAAATCATCATCATTTGCCAAGTGTCTCTGTCTACATGCAAATAACTGGAGAGATCAGATTTCGTATCTCAGATAGTTTTCTTTTTTTTGAATTTACTTCAGGTTTCCGGACCCCACCAAGATGGTCTCGACTAGCACATGATTACTTCTGTGTGTTCCTGAAGAATCGGTAATGTCCCCATGTTAATCTCCCGGTGGCCAAGAGGTGGACTCGAACTGCCGGTACCATATTAGAATTTTATCTCTTCAAGTACCACTAGCCTAAGGCCTCTTGGTTATCTCAGATAGTTTTCATCCGAACTAAATTAAACAAATCAATTAGTTTCGTCGTCCAATTCCTTTGCAAGTTCATCAATTAGAGAGATTCATGTAATCCAATTTGGGTTAGTTTCTGCATAAAAATCAAATTCCTCCGTTTTACTGTAAGTATGTTCATCTGCTTCGTTTTCTTACTGCTCAACTTTCAAGTTTTCGCATAGATCAGATCTTCATATAATTTTAGTTTGATAAATCATTTCTTGCCAGATTGGTCTTCAAGTATTACTGGATTTAATTGAAGATTACAAAGCACAACAATTGCTACAATTGTCAACCTCAAAAGTCGACTATGTAGAAATACTTCCACAAGATCTCCGATTATATAACAAATCAGGTTCATATGTTTTCCTTGTTTTATGTAATTAACCATTCTACTATTGATAATATAGGTAGTTGGTATAATATTGCCTAAGTTGAGTAATTACCAGCAACTGGTGTTGAAATTACTTTAACACAATATACATAGTTTCCAAGCAATATCAACTATCTTAAGAATGCTTAGTGAAATGGATAAAGAACGTTTAGATAAACGAAAAACATAAGTGTTTTGCTACTGCAATGTATAAGGACATTACATAACTTATCTGAGAAATATTTTTCTTAGAACATGAACAATTCAAACGTAGAAATGAAAATAATATCAATCAAGTTCTCTTCTTCTAAACCATCTATCTAGCCATGAAATATATGGCTAAGATATCTCATTCTTTATGATAATTTTCGTTGATACTCTTCATCCTTAAATACCAATATCAAGAGCATTGTTATAATATATCAACTTATAGTAAAGTAAGAAGGTTGTATTGTTTATACCTTTCTCTGAAAGAATCAACTTCTGCTAACTGAGGGTACAACAATCTTGACATTCCTTTGGTTTCAGATACTCTCAGTACTCCTAAACATTATGAAATTTACATTTTTCATTCGATAAAAACATAATCCCAGCTAAAGTGTATTGGTAAAATGTGAGAGTAGAAACAATTAGACATCAAACTTTTGTTCCACACAACACGCCAATCAGTCAAAACGCAAATAATATCAGAACCACCTGCAGCCCACCATTGACTTTGGAACTCGTCAGCTAAGTTACCATATGCAACGCAACTGATGTCCACATTCCTTCATTACAGAATTTTTTTTAATTAGTTCATTTCAGTGTTATTATATTCAAAGTGTTATAAGAATCTGACTTACTTGGTGTCTCTGATAGAGAATTTGATGCGGCTACAGAATTTCTGTGTTTCACCATCATTTGTGAACTCTTTATTCCTAATAGGTCTTCCAACATATACTAGATCACCAATTAAATCTGTTCAGAAAAGTAGATTTTGTTATTTAGCAGGAAACCAATGACTAACATGTTCTTAATGCAAGAAAATTAAGAATTCTATCATACTTTTTATAAAGAACGAAACATGTAATACAATAGTAGAAGATAACTTACCAATAGGATATGTGGTATCAACAGTCCCATCATAAACTTCTCCAAAGTCTGCAAAATTCAGGAAATGATTATCTGACCTTGGTTTTATTGAATCCACAGTTGTGTTTTCAAGTAAGAATAAACGCCATTTGTGTGGAGTGATTTTCTGGGACCATAATGCATCATTAACAACGAAATCCTTTAAATAATTCCATTGTCCTTCTTTTAAAACACTGTTGTAATATGTAACCAAAACATGATTTGTCATTGAGGCCTGAATTTTGCATCCCTGAAAACAGAAAAAACTTAATAATACTAAAAGTATATGATTGTTTAAAGTAATAGACAAATTCAATGGACAGTGATTGAAATATTCTATTAAAATTTACTTCTTCATCTACAAAAATAAACTCCAACCCTTCGATACCCTGCGGACCAACATTTTCCCACTTTTTCAACACCATTATCACAATCTTCCAATATGATCTCCATGAACGGAGCTGAGAAACCTTGTCAAATCGTCCAATATTGTTAGCAACGTGATCTGCTAAGTAAGAGCACTGCATCTTCTTTTCTTAGTTATACAATATAATGAAATGACCTAATATTGATACGGTTTATATATAAAAATTAGGTCTAGGTTTATTAGAATGACAATGAGAACAAAATTAAGATACAATTATGATACGAAAATATTTTGTGTAATATTCTTCAATATTTGCTTCCTAAATTAAACTTCATTTAAATTTAAATAAATGCACAGAAATGGATAGTCTAGTATCAACTTAGTATCACTTTTAAAGCAGAATAATTTAAGTAAATCTATTAGGTATCATAGTCGGTAATCTAAAACAGATAATTTTTATCAGCAAAGAGCTATTTTATGTCCAACTAATGATGATGTTTGTGCCATAAATGATTACATGATGTCAACTCTTCCAGGTATTTCATACTTGGCATTTACCATTAGTTTTATTTTTTGTTTAAAGGTAAATCCATGGGCAATGTTTTCTAACCATTTTTTTATTTTGCGTTCAGGTGACGGGAAAGTATATATAAGTTCAGATTCTATAGATCCATCAGATACCTCAAACAAACAATGATAGCAGTGTATATACTCCAGACTTTCTGAATAATATAAAAGTCTCTGGTTTGCCGAATCATTGTATCAAGTAAAAAGTAAGAGCACATGTTATGCTGCTGAGGAATATTGATTCCAAAGGTGGTATGTGTAATGGAACTAGGCTACAAGTCACTCAGTTAGCTGATCATGTTATTGAAGCTGTTGTTTTAACATGTGACACTCTCGGACAGAAGGTTTATATTCCTAGGTTGTCGGTCTCACCACCTGAAGGTAAATTCCCATTCCGAATGGGACGAAGGCAATTCCCTTTGATGGTGTCATTTGCAATGACCATCAATAAAAGTCAGGGACAAACACTCTCAAGTGTTGGTATGTATTTGCCTAAGTCTGTTTTCTCACACGGTCAGCTATTAGTTGTTCTATCTAGAGTGAAGTCTAAGGCAGGGTAAAAGGTTCTTATAATAGACAAAGAAGGCAAACCACATAAACAAACAATGAATGTCGTGTTTAAAGAAATATTTCAGAAGATTATTCAGAAATACTAGCATGTTAGAATTTATATATCAACCTCTTTATTATAATTTGCCTTCACACCTGCAATTTCAGAAGATAACTCTTTGATTTTTTCAGGTTTACAGGTTTTTTTTTAATATGGATCTCTTTCGATGGAGTTATCATTCAATATATTTTCTCATATAATATGCATGGATATCTTTCTATGCTATTCTATTGTTTTAAAAATTGTTTGTTTTACGATTAACCTTCAATGTATTCTGGAAGAATTAATATTAAATTTTATTTCTTTGTTCCTCTATAATTTAATAGTATTTCATACTATTTTATTGCTTCTTAATTGCTTCATATTATATAATTTAATAGCATTTCGTTAATATAAAATATGGTATATAGTATACTATCTTAATTGCTTCAAAATGTAATAAAACAATTTATTCAATATATATTGTCACAAACTAAATCCTTGATCAAATTATTCTATAACTATCATCGGTTGATTATAATTAGTGATATAAATGCCAAGCGGGAGAATTAAATTTCCCTCCTATTTAAGATATCTTTAACGTGTAAAGATATTTTAAAAGATTTCGAATATTGTATTTGATACTAAATCTTTACATTTTTAGATATCTCTCAAATATTAAAAATATTATAGAAGCAAAACCCTACGATTTACTTAACATCAAATTATCTTTATAAAGAGTTCCTCATACCTCTAAACCAATGCAACAATTTTGTAACTCTCCATAGCAATCAGATACCAGCACTGCTGAGTATAAGACGGTTCATGAGAAGTGGGAACGTTTCAATTGTATTGGTTTAATGATCATTATGGACACCATTCCAGAAACCTTTAGAGGTGATGAGGAGATAAAAGATCTCAAACAGTTCCTTGCTGAGATGAACTTGCATTTTGCAAGGGGCGATAAAGCAGAAATAAGTACGCTTCTGTATCGCTTTAGTACCATGAGGTATCACAGCAAAGGAAACATAAGGGAGTACATTTTGGAAATGTCCAACATTGTTTCAAAACTTAAGACTCTCAAGACTGAGCTTCCAGAAGAAGTGCTAATATTTTTGGTCTTAAACTCTCTTCCTCCTCAATTCAATCAATTGAAATCCAGTTACAACCCACATAAGGAGAAATGGTCTCTTAATGAGCTCATTTCATATTGTGTGCAAGAGGAGGATATGATGAAACAAGAAAGGTCTGATAGTGCTCATATGGTTAACACCTCTAAGGGTGAGGGCAATAGGAGGAAAATTGAGGTTGTTAAGAATGATGCTGCTAAAGGTCCATCTCAAAGGAAGCAGACTAAGGTTGAAGATACCTGGTTCTTTTGTAAGAAAGCTGGACACATGAAGAAGGACTGCCAAAAGTATCACGCTTGGCGTGGAAAGAAAGGTATGTTCCTTGCTATGGTCTGTTCTGAAGTGAACTTAGTTGAAGTACCCAGAAACATTTGGTGGTTAGATTCAGGTGCAACTACTAACATCAGTGTTTCATTGCAGGGTTGCCTGAGCTACCGAAAACCAACTGAAGCTGAAAGACGCATTCATGTGGCTAATGGATTTCCGGTGGATGTGGAGGCAATTGCGCATTTTAGATTGTTTTTTAGTACTGGTCGTTTTTTGGATTTGAAAGACACTTTTGTTGCACCGTCATTTAGACGGAATTTGGTTTCTAGTCCTTATTTAGACAAATCTAGTTATTCTTGTCTAACTAAACATGGAAAAGTCACTTTGTCTTTAAATTCAGTTTTAATTGGAACTGGTACATGATATGCTCAAATTAATACCCTATAAGTACTAAAGCAGTTATTGTAGTATAAGTAGGGGTCGAACACAAGAACTTCAGAATTCACGCAATAGATTATATAGATCCGAATTAAGCTAAACCAAACAATGAAATTAAATGCAAGTGCGTAAATCAAAAGTGTCGCAAGTCAAATGGGAGAAAGATAGATTCAGGGCAATTCTCAGGAATTCAATGAATGTAGATAAACTAACTAACATGATTCAGATTCAGCGCGGTTCTCGAACTCAAATCACTAAAGTGTAGCTAACCAACTCTCGTTGTGAAAACTACCTAAGTCTAAATCCTAGAATTCCAAATCTCTTTGCGAATCCTAAAGTCTAAACCAGCTTTTAGTTCAGGTTTGATTTGTTCACAAAACAACTAAACCAAATCTCTTTGCGAATGGTTGTTTTGCTCATCCTAAGTTCTATCAGGTAATTAATCGCACTCTCGTGCCTAACCAATTATCCTAAGATCTAAGTTCTAGGTGATCAGTCTAGAATTAGCTTTTAGAGCAACCTAAGGCGAAGAACTAATTCAGATAGTGAATCCTAATCATTCAATTAACCTAACATTCATAGAAAACCCTTATGAGAACCCTGAACCTAACAAGAGAACTACTCAGACATGATAATTGAGGCAATAAACATGACTGAAATAATACTCAGATAAGTAATAAAAATGAGAGTAACAAGAGGGTTTGAAATCTTCTCTCGGACGAACAGAGTCTCAGACTTGTCTCCCTCAGAAAGCTCTCTCACAAAACTCAGAATCAAATCAAGTGTAAAATTGAACGTTCTTGCCAAAGTGGCTCAAAAACCTAACTTAAACTCATAAAACACGTTCTGGGGTAAATTGTAAATAATAAAGTCTTCTGGGCAATTTTGCAAATCTTCAACTCTTCATTAAAATCGCGCTCCGTGCTTTGCTACAGTGAGTATCGACCGATACTAGGCAGTGTCGATCGATACTGAGACTCTAAATCGGGTACTCAGCTACACGAGCTTCTGTTTTGCTCCAAAATGCTCCAATATCTCCAATTATGCTCCAAACGTGCTAAAACCTGTAAAAGATTCTAAAACACTACAAAATAGTAGAAAGACTCTGTAAAACGGACGTATATCATGGCTTAAAAGGGGTAAAAACCATGATATATCAACTCCCCCGGACTTAGCCTTTGCTTGCCCTCAAGCAAATAAAAGACTAAACCAGAGAAAGAGGTTTGAAAACACGGAGACTCACCTGTTCATGAAACATTGCAATGACCCTTTTCCCAAACACCCAAATGTCACATAACCAGATCCAAATCTAACCACTATGTACTTCTCCGTAGACATTCGCAGCTTCCCCAGACTACACACATTATTTCGCAGCTTCATTAAATTAAACCCATCATCGCCAGTTTCATCGCTGTGATTAATACCAAGAACCTTCTAGATTCTTTCCCATACAATATCATGACAAGGAACCACCCAATCTCACACTTTTTGTATCACTTTCTCTCCCCCAGACTTATTTCTTATTTTGTTCTCTTTTTTTTTTAGATTGGCATATACACATCAAGGTATGAGACGCGAGTATTGATGGTGTTTGCCACCGAATCCCTGGTTCTTCCCTGTCAATGTATCAAAGGGTGTAGGCGAATAATGACATCATAGGAAAATCCTAGCCTCGCTTCCCACCTTTGTGTGATCATTCTTCACCAAGTAGAATAATGAGATCGCTGGAAACATTCCTAACCCTCTACTTAGGAGAAAATCATTTCATCTTTTATGCTCTTATTTATTAACTTAAAACATGGGAGAGAGATATCATTACTTTAAACACATGGGTTCCTTTGTCAGATATGAATGAGGAATCAAGCTCTATGGACACTAACCACGTCGATGAAGTGCAAAAATTTGGCTCAGGCTTTAAAAGAACTATGTTGGAAACATGTGTGTCTTCTAGTTAACTGGTCAGCCTTTGGATTTTTCATTAGTCGATCTAGAGCTGATTCTGTAACAGTGGTCACTCAGAAGCAAAGTCAGAACAAAAGAGTCAAGAACACGATCATAATCTCCAACAAAATTTTGACTCAATAAAACAAATTTGACACAAAACGACTGACTCTAAGAAAAACAAACACAATGTCAGCGACTACCTCCCCCAGACTTAAACAACACTGTCCCCAGTGTTATCTAGCCTAGAGGTGGTAAAAGAAAACAGAAAAACTGAGTGGATTGGTGAAAATCGAAGGAGGCTTACCTGGGTGGCGGGTATCGACAGATACCATGGTGGTATCGATCGATACAAGGGAAATTGGGCGATGCAGATTTGACATCGATCGATATGAATAAGGATGATACCCAGCTCCTGTGTCGTGTGGATGGTGTCGATCGATACCGGGTGGGTGTCGATCGACATTGCTCTTCTGAATCTGCTGCACGTGAAAACAAGACACAAAACCAAAACCAAAAACAAAAACAAAAACAAAAGACTTATATACAGACTTACCAGTGGGTTGTCTCCCACCAAGCGCTTGTTTTAAGTCATTAGCTTGACTTTGGCTCATGTATTAGTCGGGATAGGAATGAGAACTTGCGCCAAAACAAGCTCCACAACTAGACATCGCCAGCTTCAGAGGTCTGCTCAACATGCTCTCCACAACCTCCTTTCCTTTCTCCTTCAGATCCGAAGTAAGAATAACTCTAGCCTTAGAGAATGGGTTTGAGGTTCCTTTGCACTTCACCTTATACTCAATCACATCTCCATCACATTTCTGAGGGATTAAAGTCACATGGGTAGCACTGCGTGTGGGGTATCGACCGATACCAACAGGGTATCGATCTATACCAGGGCTTCTTGGTCGATGCAAGTTCTGTGTCTTCTCGGTTTTTGCCTTAGCCTTTTTGATGTCTTTCTTGGTGATGATAGAATGACTATCTAGAAGGTATATGACAGTGGGCTCGTCAGGAGGCTCTTCTAAAAGATCAACTACCAACGTCCCTCATGTGGCAACATCGATGCAAGAGACACATGTGGGAGTTCCTCTAGTAGGAATGGCTTCGTAGTACACCTCTTTGTCAATGTATGAGAATGAGATTTTCTTGCTGGGTGTGTCCATAATGGCACTAACCGTAGCCATGAACGGTCTTCCAAGAATCAACTGCGTAGTAGATCTTGCACTCATCTCCACAACTGGAAAATCAGTAGGAACTAGACAACCTCCGACTGTGACCATCAAATCAGGGATTGTACCGTGCGGAAGTGAGGTGGAACAGTTTGCGTATGTGATAGATGTCATGGGGGATCGAATATCAGTTCCCAATCTCTCTGCAATTGCCCTTGACATGACATTGACGCTAGCCCCTGAGTCAACGAGAGATTCTTTGAATTCAACTCCAGAGATAGAGCATGGAACTGAAAATTTTCTTGGGTCTTCCCTCTTAGTTAGCTGCTTCAGTGGAGGGGGTGTACTTCTGGCCTTGATGAAGAGTGCCTTGATCTCTTCCTTAGTTTCTCTGCAGTTTTGGAAGTAACACTCCAAAGGACGGTTGTCAAAAGCTTCTTCAAAAGATATAGTGCGGGGAATCCTCCTGACCATCTTCTCAAAAGCGAGCAACTTCTTCGCAGTTATGGGTTTTATGAGATGCCTAGGTGGTATAGGATATGGCACCTTAGGCTTGTAAACCCTCTCTGGCGGCAACTCAGGTGTTTGCACTGTTTATGGCTCAGTCTGAGAGGGGTGTCGATCGATACAAGGCTTCTCTGTCGTTTCTTTAGGTCGGTGTCGATCGACACCGGTAGTGGTATCGGTCGACACATGGGGTTTTGAGATGTCCCGTGAAAGTTTATGCACTGGTGTCGATCGACGTTGGGTGGTGTCGGTCGATACTCTGAGAATTTCTGAATCCTCATCGTCAAGATCGACGAGATTTCCTACAGTTAGGCTCTTTTTCCCTTCTGGAATTACCTCTTTAGCACTTCCTGAGGTGATTGCATTGACGTGTTCGTTCTGTGACTGAACCATCTTTCCCTTGACAGCTGCTGAAACCTGAGCTACCTGAGTTTCCAGCATCCTGTGGCTAGTACTGAGAGCCTCGATTTTCCCATTCAGATCTGCATACAAAGCATCCATCTGCCCACTGAAATCTACTGTCATCTTCTGCTGTCCCTGAAGAATCTGTTCAAGCATAGATTCAACTTTGCTTTCAGGAGCTTTGGGTGGGTGAGGTGGGTATTGATATCTTTGACTTTGAAATCCAGCACCACCAATGTAGTTAACACCTTTCACTTCATCCTCATCAGCAAAGTGAACAACTTTCTTCGTCTTACCCATCAGGAGATTGTGCACTGAATCCAACTTGGCTTGAACCTCAGCAATCTGCGATCCATCCAAATTCCCAGCCTGCTTCTTCCGCTCAAAATCTGCATTCTTGGTGCTATTGCTAGACGCCAAGTTCTCAATAAGCACATAAGCATCGTCTGGGTACATGGTATTGAAATTCCCATTGCTCGCAGAGTCCAGAGCCATCTGATACCTCCAATCAATTCCTCTGAAGAAAATACCCAACAACTGAACCTTAGTGAACCCGTGATGTGGACAATCCCTCTGATATGACCTGAATCGTATCTAAGTAGCCTTAAACGCCTCAGTTGGTCCTTGAGAAAACTGAGAGATCTTGTTCATGAGCTCTTCGGATCTCGCATCATCATAGAAATTGTTCAGGAACGCAGTCTTAGTCTCATCCCAGGTAGTTAATGACCCAACTGGTAGTTGCTTAAGCCAATAAGAAGCATCCCCACCAAGAGAGTATGGGAAAAGCTTACAGAACAGGTAGTCGTAGGACACTCCATTGCATTTGATGCTAGAGACCAAGTCCTCAAACCTCTCAATGTGATCCATGTGGTGTTCATGATGAAGACCATGAAAAGGGTGCTGACCCACAAGAGTGAAGTATGCAGGTTTCAGCTCAAAGTCATTCCTCTGAAAAGCAGGTGGACGAATCGCTGATCGATTGGTATAGAACTGGTCAGGCCTGTTATACTCTCCAATTGTCCTACCGCGATTAACCGCAGCGTTCCCATGATTCACTTCGTTGTTGCGCGTAGCTCGCGCGGCAATCTCATCGACAGCAGGTGGAGGGATTATGATGTTTCCCTCTCCATCAAGTCGCTGTCCAGCCTCATTGCACAAATGTCCCTCTCGGTCTCTGAAAGCACCAGCCTCATCCTAAATCAAAATCACTGGATTGTTGTTCATCGTCACTGGCTTCTTTGCTTTTCTGAGTGTGCGTTCCAAATGTGCTAGCTGCTCGTTTGACAGATCAACTAGCTGAGTGTTCTTGTTTCTCATGGTTTCTCGAGTAGGCATACACATGAAACACAAAAGTCAAGAACGTAAGTAACTGAAAAAAAACGCGACGAGTGTCGACCGATACCACTAGGGTGTCGATCGATACTCGACGATTTAGACGAAATTCTTCACTAAAATCTAATGGCGAAATTGAGTCCCCGGCAACGGCGCCAAATTTGATATGCTCAAATTAATGCCCTATAAGTACTAAAGCAGTTGTTGTAGTATATGTAGGGGTCGAACACAAGAAATCCAGAATTCACGCAATAAATTATATAGATCCGAATTAAGCTAAACCAAACAATGAAATTAAATGTAAGTGCGTAAATCAAAAGTGTTGCAAGTCAAATGGGAGAAAGATAGATTCAGGGCAATTCTCAGGAATTCAATGAATGTAGATAAACTAACTAACATGATTCAGATTCAGCGCGGTTCTCGAACTCAAATCACTAAAGTGTAGCTAACCAACTCTCGTTGCGAAAACTACCTAAGTCTAAATCCTAGAATTCCAAATCTCTTTGCGAATCCTAAAGTCTAAACCAGCTTTTAGTTCATGTTTGATTTGTTCACAAAACAACTAAACCAAATCTCTTTGCGAATGGTTGTTTTGCTCACCCTAAATTCTAGCAGGTAATTAATCGCACTCTCGTGCCTAACCAATTATCTTAAGATCTAAATTCTAGGTTATCAGTCTAGAATTAGCTTTGAGAGCAACCTAAGGCGAAGAACTAATTCAGATGGTGAATCCTAATCATTCAATTAACCTAACATTCAGAGAAAACCCTTATGGGAACCCTGAACCTAACAAGAGAACTACTCAGACATGATAGTTGAGGCAATAAACATGACTGAAATAATACTCAGATAAGTAATAAAAAGGAGAGTAACAAGAGGGTTTGAAATCTTCTCTCGGACGAACAGAGTCTCAGACTTGTCTCCCTCAGAAAGCTCTCTCACAAAACTCAGAATCAAATCAAGTGTAAAATTGAACGTTCTTGCCAAAGTGGCTCAAAAACCTAACTTAAACTCATAAAACACGTTCTGGGGTAAATTGTAAATAATAAAGTCTTCTGGGCAATTTTGCAATTCTTCAACTCTTCATTAAAGTCGCGCTCCGTGCTTTGCTGCAGTGAGTATTGACCGATACTAGGCAGTGTCGATCGATACTGAGACTCCAAATCGGGTACTCAGCTACACGAGCTTCTGTTTTACTCCAAAATACTCCAAAAAACTCCAATATCTCCAATTATGCTCAAAACGTGCTAAAACCTGTAAAAAACTATAAAACACTACAAAATAGTAGAAAGACTCTATAAAACAGACTTATATCATGGCTTAAAAGGGGTAAAAACCATGATATATCAGTACACTTATGGATAATCACAGTCTTTATATGCTTGACACTCTAAATTCTCATGATGAAAGTTTAAGTGTTGAATCAAGGGGTACTAAACGAAAATTCGAAAATGCAAGTTCAGGAACTCTGTGGCACAAACGCTTAGGTCACATCTCTAGAAATAGAATTAAGCGACTTGTGTCGGATGGTATATTGGGTTCTGTTGACTTCACAAATTGTGATGTCTGTGTGGATTGCATTAAAGGAAAACAGACTAAACAAAAGAAATTAAGTGCATACAGAGCTACATAAGTTCTTGAGTTGATACATACGGATATTTGTGGACCATTCCCTACGGCATCTTGGAACGGTCAACAATATTTTATATCTTTCATAGACGATTACTCTCGATATGCATACTTATTTCTTATTCATGAAAAGTCAGAGTCTGTGGACGTGTTCAAGATGTTTAAGGTTGAAGTTGAGAACCAACTTGAGCGATGGATAAAGTCTGTCAGATCTGATCGTGGTGGTGAATATTACGGTCAGTATGATGGTTCAGGTGAACAATGTCCAGGACCATTTGCCAGGTATCTAGAGGAGTGTGGAATTGTCCCACAATATACCATGCCTGGGTCTCCCAGCATGAATGGTGTGTCAGAAAGACGCAACCGCACTCTTAATGATAGGGTGAGGAGTATGATCAGTCATTCCACCTTACCTGAATCACTCTGGGGAGAGGCACTAAAGACTGCAACTTACATTCTTAATAGAGTGCCAACTAAAGCAACTGCAAAAACACCTTATGAGCTTTGGACTGGCAGAAAACCTATTCTAAAGCATTTTCACATTTAGGGATGTCCAGCTGAGGCTCGGCCTTATAGGCCGTTTGAGAAAAAATTGGACTCCACAACTGTGAGCAATTACTTTGTTGGTTATTTTGAGCGATCTAGGGGCTATAAGTTTTATGATCCTATACAGAAGAACATTTTTGAGATGGGAACAACTACGTTCTTTGAGGATACTGAATTTGGGAGGAGAAATGAAGTTAAAGACATCATCTTTGAGGAAGAATCGGATTCAGGTTCTATACCGATTCATATAGTTGCTCTGGATAAAGCAAATTTGGAACCTCAAGTTGATACTGAAATCCTTCCTCAAAATGAAGATGACAATGTTATCGAACATGAAGGTCAAATTCAAAATCCTCAGGAACTGGTGCAACAAGAACAAGTGTATTTGCGGCGATCCACTAGAGAAAGGAGAAGCGCTATTCCGAATGATTACATAATGTATCTTATGGAACAAGAGGAAAATCAAACTCAGTTGGAAGATGATCCTATCAACTTCCGTGAGGCCATAAGTAGTTCCAATTCAGATAAGTGGGTCAAAGCTAGTGAAGAAGAGTATTAGTCAATGCTAGACAATAAGGTTTGGGACCTTGTCCAATTACCGGAAGGAAAGAAACCCATTGGTTGCAAATGGATATTTAAGACTAAAATGGATTCAAGTGGTAATGTGGAAAGGTATAAGGTTCGTCTAGTAGCTAAAGGCTATACTCGAAAAGAAGGGATTGACTACAAAGAAACCTTTTCTCCAGTCTCATCAAAGGATTCTTTTAGGACAATCATGGCCCTTGTTGCACATTATGACTTAAAGCTTCATCAGATGGATGTCAAGACAGCGTTTCTCAATGAGAACATTGATGAGACGATTTATATGGAGCAACCAGAAAACTTTGTATTAGGTGACTCAAAGAAGATGGTATGCAAGTTAAATAAATTCATCTATGGACTAAAACAAGCTTATCGTCAATGGTACCACAAGTTTCATGAAGTAATCACCTCCTTTGGTTTTGAGGTGAATTTGGTTGAAGATTGTGTGTATCAGAAATTCAGTGGGAGTAAATGCATTTTCCTGGTATTGTATGTTGATGACATACTACTAGCCACTAACGATATAGGCATGCTGCATGAGACCAAGAAATTTTTAAGGAAAATTTTGAAATGAAAGATCTTGGTGAAGCATCTTTTGTATTAGGAATCCAAATTCATCGAGATCGAGCTCGAGGAATTCTTGGATTATCTCAAAAGAGCTATATCGATAAAGTACTCAAGAGATTTGGCATGCAATATTGCAAACCAGGTGACACCCCAATCGCTAAAGGAGACAAATTTTGTCTTAGTCAGTGCCCTAAAGGAAATTTAGAAATTCAGGAGATGCAAAAGATTCCTTATGCGTCGGCTGTAGGGAGTCTGATGTATACTCAAATTTGTACGCGTCCAGATTTAGCGTACATCGTTGGAGTTTTGGGCAGATACTTAAGTAATCCAGGTTTGGACCATTGGAAAGCAGCCAAAAGGTTCATGAGGTACCTGCAGAGAACAAAGAACTATATGCTCACATATCAGAGATCAAATAACTTGGAGATCGTTGGATATTTTGATTCTGATTTTGCTGAATGTCAAAATAGTAGAAAGTCTACATTAGGTTTTGTTTTTCTGTTGGCCGGTGGAGCTATTTCTTGGCGTAGTGCGAAACAATCACTCGTAGCTTCCTCCACAATGGCGGTAGAATTTGTAGCAGTTTTTGAGGCATCCAATCATGGACTTTGGCTGAAGAATTTTGTCACTGGGCTGCGAATTCTTGAAGGAATTGAAAGACCACTAAAGTTGTATTGTGACAATAAATCAGCGGTTCAGTACTCCAACAAAAATAGGAGCGCGACAAAGTCCAAGTTTATTGAAATTAAGTTCCTGGTTGTTCAGAAGAGAGTACAAAGTGGAGAGATTTCCATTAAACACTTAGGGACAAACTCCATGATAGCAGATCCTCTTACTAAAGGTATTCCACCGAAGGTCTTTTATGAGCATATTGCTCGAATGAGTGTTTCAGTGTTTGATGATCATTTGTTATGGTGGGAGTTTTTCATTTGGTTTTGGGTTTTATGTTTTGATTGTGTTTATGCACATTTTCTTTTCTGATCAGAAATAAAGTTTTGTTTTTTACTCTTTGTACAATAAAGTTAAAGGATCTCAATAAAGTAGGACCAGTTGAAAATCGACATGTATTGATCACTTTTCATGTGATTTTCATGCCACACTTTTCATAATTGATCAATGTCATTTGACTATATTGATTTTAGTGTCCATGGAAGGTTTAGTTATTTTTTATCATGACGAAGACCGCTGTGATCCTATGTTGCTATAGTCAATGGACGAGATTGTTTATGCCCTGATATATAATGACAATTTTGAGCTCATACAGTCTATCACATTTTCAGGATACACATGTGACCCAATGGGAGATTGTAAGAATTAGTTTGGGGTCACACGTGTATAATCAATGTGTTAGGGTCATTATTTAAAGTAGTCAAAACTTATGTGGTCACTTAAGTATAAAATAAAAGACTATGGGGCATAAGTGTTATGGAAATTTAATGTGATGATACATTCGGTAATTTCTAATTGATGAGAGGCCGAATTAGAAATAGTTTCTATATAAATAGAAGGGTTATGGTCCCCAAAGCAACCTTAACCAGAACTTAGAAAATTCTCTGCATCCTCATCACCAAAGACCTAAGGCTATTCAGGGTTTGCTTTGGAAGAACCTATTTGATACAAGATATTTTGGGTCTCTAGAGGATCAATTACTCTTTATACGAGTAGTACAAGAGGTATCGAACCAATTGGGGGATTTCAAGTCATTAAGAGTACAAGGAACTAATCAAGTTAAGCTAGATATATAGGTGAATTGTTGATTTAGCTAACACCCTAACAAGATTAAATAAACGAACAAGATGAAACTAACTAAGCAAAACGTGAATTCAAATAATGAAAGCGAATCCAAGGATGGGGTAATTGGATAAAGGCTATTCCAAGTCTAATTCATGACACAATCAAGGTTAATTTCCAAGGTTAAGACCCTAATTATGACTAATCCTCTCTCGAGGTACTAATCATCTATGCTAATCACTAATCCAAGATCAAATTCTCATTTGTGGACTCTTAATTAGCAAGCATTAAATTCATTAATCAAGATCACCTAAATAATCCCTTAGACAACTAATCTCTTAGGCTAAGAAGGTTATTCTCTTAGAAATCTCTCTTAGGCATTTCATCGAACACCTTGTGGGTGGGAAATGCCTTGAGATCAAGTTTAGCTTTCTCAAGCACAATCAAGCATTAAACACACTCCCTAAGAGCCAATTATCTATCCGTAAGCATCAAATCATACATGGAAATCACCTAATCCTAACCCATCCCTAGATCCTAGAAGACTACTCACTAATCATGATGGACTCAACAAATCTTATGAATAACATGTTAAATCCCATGATTAGATGATTAGATGATTAAGAAATGAGATTGAGAAGAAGAGATTTAAGAAATAAACTTAGATTGCATAAATTAAAAGAAGAATCTCTCTTACAAAATACTTAGAACACATTTAGAGAGGTTTTTAGCATAAGAAAAGACATAAAAATAAAAGTTAGGTTTTTTTTTGTTTTATTTATAGTGAATAGTGAGAACCGGGTCAACCCGGAATAAACCGGGTATTGACCTGGTCAGGTCTGGGTCAAATTTCAGCAGAAAGTTTGTACCGACCGATCCTGGGTCAGTACAAACTGCTCGGCACTAATCTTCGTTGTGCTGGTGGGATGGAAGCTGGATGCTGGTTTAGTCGGCTAAAATGAGACCGGGTCGATGCGGCACGTGATGGGTCGCATGCGGGATGAGTTTTGGCCGGCAATTGATCTGTGCGTGTGCTGGATTTAGTGCCGGCTGGTAGTACCGGCCCAGAACGGGTCGGTACTAATCTTCATCGTGAGGTTGCCGATGCGAGGCGTGCCGTTTCGTGCTCGGGACGTGCTGGATCCGTGTGCGGGATACGTTTTAGCCGGCATGAATTGATCTGTGCGTGTGCTGGATTTAGTGTCGGCTGGTAGTACCGGCCCATAGTCGGTCGGTATTAATTTCCTTGAGGGATTGTGGCGCCTCACTCCAGACCGGTACGGGAGAGCTTCTTCAGGTCGGCACACGTCTCTGCTCCAATACCGATCCAGTGTGCCGCTCCAGGATCGGTCGGTGCGGGGCAAGGGAAAAGATTGCCGAGTGAATTGTCTTCAATCCGGCTGAGTGTGTCAGTCGGTTCTAGGGCGGTACGAATTTGACTGTGGATCGGCATAAGCCTCTGTCCCAATACCGACCCACCATACCGACCCAGGATGGGTCGGCGCTGTCTCCTGGAAACACCATTTCTGCCTTGGCCATCTCCTTTTGCTTCAAATCCGATCGAGCTTGGTTCTAAAGCCTCCAATCACGTCCAAGATGTCTCTAAGACCCTAGAAATCACTCCAAAACATGCAAGACTCACTAGGACCTAATGCAAAGACTCTAACTCTAAATGAGACCGAAATGCTAACTAGAATCATGATTATGCATGCATGCGACTAGAAACTACATGTAAAATGTGATGTTAGAACAAGTAAATTATGGGAATATCAACTCCCCCAAACTTACTATTTCGCTTGTCCTCAAGCGAACAAACACGAGCAAGTAGGGAGAGAGGTTTGAAAGCGGGAGCTCAAATCCACAAGTATCATAAAAAGAAATCAAGCTCAATATCCAAGTTGTTAGTTCTAAGATGCGATCAAACACGTCTACTCAAAAGGAGCTAGCCATATCCCTTCCCTACATGAATCAAGCCCAAGTCTCAACCTACACATGCGTTCCTCTTATCCAATCCTTTGACATTCATTGAATTGTTTCAAGTGAATCATGGTTATGCAAGTCAAGTGAACTCATTTGGCCAAGGTGAAAGGTCTTGATCTCAAATGAATGGGGTTACTTCAACGCAAAGGGATCTCTCAAAAGGAATCAACTAATGCAAAATGCTAAGAGTAAAGCCCAATAGATGCATACAAGGATGACTTCCATCTACCCAACGCCTCATATCGATCTTGATTCCCTATTTCTAAGCCCGAATGATGACCCTTTCTAAGCTACCCTTTTTTCACAAGGCTATTAGCCTTCATTACTCACTTGGTCTCACTTTTTCTCTTCACTTAAGCACCTAGGGGATTTCTTTATTCTCCAAATGGCTTGGCTTACCATATTTTTATTCACTTAGCTCTTCTTTTGCTTTCTCTAGCCTCTCTTTTCTCATTTCCTTGTACCTTAGCCATTTTCGGCTCTTTTTCTTTTCTTTTAAAACTAGAGACTATTTTCTTTCGATACTTAGAGCTTTTTCAAAACTTTTCTTGCCAACCATTTCAACTTTTGCTTATCCCCTATTTCTTTTCCCAATCTTTTCCCATTTCTACCTTCTCTTTCTTTTCTTTATCCCCCAACCCCCATCCTACCTAGTCCTAACCTATGTCTAGCCCTTTGAGTTCGGGCTAGTTCTACATGGAAGCTTCTCCTTGTCGTTCTAAACTCAACACTTTTTGCCTAGTTGATTCGGAAAAGGCCTCACGTCGCTCACAAATGGTTTTTGGCTTGAAGGGCGGTTGGGTTATGGGAATGGTTAACCGTTCCAAAGAGGGGAACCAGCTATTCGAGCTAACAAAGAGTGGTAAAAAGGGGAAGATAGCTCGAATATGTGTATCGGTATCCATGAATCCACATTGACATGCACAACCAAGATAATTAATATGTCAAAATTGAGGTTATCACTTAGGTAGGATTGGACTCGATTCACACTTGTTTTAGCTAAGACCTAAGTAATGAGACACGAGGTCAAAACATGGTTCGTCCTTTATTTCAAACACGAGATCAAAGCATCAAAAAACTAGCAACGAGGACATTGGACCGAGCTCTTAAAATGATACTCTACAAGGAAAAATCATCATTACTCCCTATGCACGTGCAATGCAACCTATATGTTATTAGACTCGATCCTACTTATGAAATGCAACTACATGTTTTCTTTTTGTGTTTTCAAAATTTTCAAATTTTTCGATTTTTTTGTGTTTTTCTATGCCTTAGATGAATGCATGAGACTCAAAATTCAAAATAGAAAAAATAATATAAAAATAAACATGGTTAGATTTCGGTCCCTCCCCCAAACTTAAATCACACCGTCACAGTGTGAAATAAATTCAAAGGAAAAACCAAAAACAAGAGACAAAAGTAACTATACAATGCAAGACTCAAGAAAAAAAAAATTATGTACAAGGGTGTTGGAGTGTTACCTAGTAGTCTTGAGATGAGGAGGAAGACCCCATTGAGAAGGAGGGGTTGCTAGAGCACGGTGATGGAGATCTCATGGCCTTCCGTTTTTCCGCCTTCTCTCTACGAGCCAAGGAACGGCATACCTCCTCGTGATCCATCAATTCACCGCCATACGAGCCTTCGCCAATCTCACGGCGGTTTGTGGCCCGCGTCTCTCCGTGGCCGTCGCTAGCTGTTTCGCAAGAGCTTTTTGGCTTAAGTTCTTTGATCGTCTCCTTCAAACTCTTGATCGTCTTTGCCATCTTCCTCATCGATCGGTCTTGCCACTTGCACCACTCGCCCATGGCTCTGTCGAATGGCTCGAAATGGTACCTCTCGCTCCCGTAGGTGGGCATAGGAAGTGGTGGACTAGCGGCTTCGTCCTCGGAATGAGAGGATTCCTCGGTTACACTTGCCCTCGAGGTCCTACTCCTCTCGGACTTTTCCTTGCGAGCTAGGCCGATGGGTGGGTCCATGGCCGGGTTGTAGAGTTGGTCCTTGTCGGGGTAGAAGGAGATGTTCCACCGGTTTTCGAGACGAGTGAGATCCGCATTTGGTAGTAAAACTTGCACCGCTTCGTTTCTACCAAGCTTGACGTTGTAAGCGAGCAATGGTCTGATCCTTCCTTTGAGGAACCTCGTGCGTATGAGATACGCCTCATCCATCAAATTCCACTCCTCCTTCGTATGCGACAATCTTACCCCCTTAGCTTTTAGAATGGGCGTCACAAGCCAACCAATGCTTATTGCGGATTTCTTGTTCTTGGTCTCGTATGCCCACGCTTTGTAGCAAAAGAAACGTCCCACCAAGAGAGTCGCAAGAGACGGGGTCCTCTCGCTTCCTTTAAAAACCGTCCCGTTGGGGAAAACCGGGAGAAGGGGTCCTAACCCGAGAGCCATCAACTCGAGTTCATCGAGTGTAACTGTACCGAACTCCACTTTGGCGAAGAACATATGGGCCAGCACCTTGTGTACATATCGAATCGCCAGGTTACGGATGTGAGTGGTTTTGTTTCCACTCGGGTGATAGTTTCCATAGCCAATGGTTTCCCATACCCGCTTGAGCTCGTTCTTGGGGTAATGAAAGTACGGGCTCCCACTTGTTCCCTCTTCACGGAACCCGAATATTTGGCAAATCTCATGGAAGGTCATTCGATAGTCTTTGCCATTCGCCATAAACCCAATCTCTCCAAACCCGGTTTGGGCATTTGACTTCTTGTGATGCTCATCGTAGAAGGCTACCTTGAGAGAAGAGAGGAATTGGCATGTAAGCACGTGATGAGCTTGCTCCTTCATGTGTAAAAACCGTCCAAGACCCATGGTATCGAAGATTGTTGCCACGTCTTCGAGAATCCCCATCTTCTCTAGCACAACGATATCCGCGAAACGACCTTGCTCAAAATCCATGTCAATAAGCTTGTCGAAGCATTGTTCCGTGGTTGGAGGATCCGAAATAGCAACGGCTTTACCCTTGTCTTTAGCCGCACTTTTGCCCTTCTTCTTGTCTGTGGGTTTTTCGACAATGGCTATTTGCTTGCCTTTAGCTTTAGCGCTTGTCGCACCAACGGATTTTTTGGCTCGAGAACTCGATGCAACAACCATTGCATTACCCGCGGCCTGAGCTTGAGGCTGAGCTTGAGCTTGAGCTTTATCGTTCTTTGTGGCGGCTCTCGTTCGTTCCATCGCTCCTATAATTTCTTGAAGAATTCATTAGTCCCATGGAAGCATAACTCAAGATCGATGATGAGAAACAAAGTGGAGATAAATGCCATGAGAAATAAGGGGTTTAATTCAACAAATCAATCCATTAGACTCAAGCCCATAGATTACACTCCTAAAATCTCAAGAATTTTTCATCAAATATGCTCATTTTCATCAAATCTCCACTAAGAATCAAGAACAAAAATTTGCAAATTCTCCATCAACATCCCATTCTAGCTCAAAGAAAACAGCAATTCAATCATTTCCTAGCAAACCCCAAGGCTAAAATCGAGCTAGGTGCATCACACAAATACTCCCATGGAGTTTCAACTCAAGAGCAAAATCACGAAATTTTCGGTGAAATACCTTGGGGATGAATGCTTAATCGATAAAAACGATGCTGAATCCAAAAAGAGGAGGAAAAATCGAGTTCTCAGCACTTTGAATCGCCAAATTTGAGTAACTAGAGCAAAAGTTATGGAGGAAACAAGAAAACCGAGAGAGAAAAAGAAAGGAGGCGCGATAGACTAAGCCGGAGAAGAAGGGTTTTTATCGCGCTGGGTCGGGTCAGACGGGCTTGGGTTGGATAAAAATGCGCATGAACTTCGTTGACCCGCGTTGACTTTTTTGTACCGATCGATTATGGCTCGGTACTAATCGAGCGGTACAAACGTTTTTCTCCCCACCGTTCGATCCTTGATCGGCACAAACCGTGCGGTACGAGCGCTTTTCTTCCCATCGTTCGGTCCTCGATCAGCATAAGTTGGGCGGTATGAACGTTTTGCTCTATACTGACCCGTCATAGATCGGCACTAATCAAACGGTACGAACGTGTTTCTTAGTACCGATCCATTCTGAGCCGGTACAAGTCGCCCAACACTAATCCCTCGGCTAAAAACTCGTCCGTGGAGAGATCGTCTCGGCTAAAAACTTGCCCGAGTGAAAATTGTGTTAGCTGGAATTTGCTCGGGGAAGATTTTGTTTCTTACGCCGTTTGATTCTCGACCAGTACTAACCATCCGGTACAAAATTCCTCTTTTACGACTGTGGCGCGTTTTCCTCTCCCCGTGCCGGCTGAAAATCGTTTCAAGCACATGCTCTCGGCTAAAATCGTTCCAGGTTGGAGACGTCTCGGCTAGAAGTTGCTCGGCAAGGATTTCTCTCTGTACCAGTCCATCCTGGTGCGGTACTAACTGAGCGGCACAAAAGTTTCGTTGCACCGCTTGATTAGTATCGGCTGGGGATCGGTCGACATACTTTGTCAGGTCCTTTCTCTTCGATTTATGCCGACCCGTTCCTGCTCGGTGCATTCGGTCGGTACAACCCTCTATCCTAGAATGGAGCGGTATGGTCCTCCGGATTTCCTGTTTTCGCAGTCTAATCGTTGCGCTCCTCGACACCGTTGATCCAAGACTTCGCAGCCCGTCAAGATCCTATCAACACTTAAACAAAACATCAAAAGACCTAGAAAAGATAGAAAAACATAAAACAAAAAGTATATACAAGGGATAAGTTTGGGGTGTCTCACAAGAGCACTTTGTTTAAAGTCGCTAAGTTTGACGTTGGTTACCCGCTTAGGCGGAGGGAGGAGCATCATTGAGAGGGAATGAGGTCCCTTCTCCGATGAAGTCATTGGCAAGATATGGCTTGAGGCTTTGCCCATTTGCAACGAATTCTTCCCCGTTCTTGTTCACGAGAACGATGGCCCCATATGGCCGTACCTCCTTGATTCTAAACGGACCGGACCACCTAGACTTGAGTTTCCCGGGAAACAGCTTCAACCAGGAGTTGAACAATAGCACTTGGTCTCCGGTTCTAAAATCCTTCCGCACAAGGTTTTTGTCGTGAAACGCCTTGGTTCGCTCCTTGTAAACCTTCGAACTTTCATAGGCCTCTAGCCTAATCTCATCGAGCTTTTAGAGCTGAATCGAACGTCTTTTTTGCGCGGTTTTGAGATCAAAATTGAGAAGTTTAACCGCCCATAAGGCTTTGTACTCCAATTCAACCGGCAAGTGACAAGATTTCCCATAAAGAAGATTGAATGGGGTCGTTCTAATGGGTGTCTTATAAGCGGTTCGATAGGCCCACAATGCGTCATCAAGTTTCATGGACCAATCCCTTCTTGAGCTCCCAACGGTCTTCTCTAGAATCGCTTTGATTTGCCGGTTAGAAACCTCTACTTGGCCACTTGTTTGAGGGTGATACGGTGTAGCCACTTTATGCTTAACCCCATGCTTCTTGAGTAGACTCTCGAAGACCTTGTTGATGAAGTGGCTTCCTCCATCACTAATGACGACCCTTGGCACCCCAAACCGTGGAAAGATGATCGATTTGAAGAGCTTTAGAACCACCTTAGCATCATTGGTCAGACTAGCGATTGCTTCGACCCATTTAGTCACGTAATCCACCGCTACCAAAATGTATTAGTTCCCGTAAGAAGAGGGGAACAGTCCCATGAAGTCAATGCCCCAAACATCAAAAATTTCAACTTCAAGAATGGGATTTTGAGGCATCTCATCTCTTCTAGCAATGTTCCCCTTCCTTTGGCACGCATCACAAGTGGAGATAAATGCATGAGCGTCCTTGAACAAACTAGGCCACCAAAATCCCGATTGGAGAACTTTTGTCGCCGTCTTGAAGGAAGCATAATGACCTCCATATGCCGAGCCATGGCAATGGAACAAGAACCCGTTCATTTCTTCTTCCGCCACGCATCTTCGATATAAGCCATCCGAACACAACTTGTACAAGAATGGCTCATCCCAATAGTACCTTGTGCCGTCATGAAAGAACTTCTTCTTCTTATAACCATCCAAGTTCGGCAGCTCCTTCCCACAAACCAAGTAGTTCACCAAATCCGCAAACCATGGTAACTTACCATCTTGTAATCCGCTTGCACTCTCAAACTCTTCACGGCCTCTATCCCTTTCCTTAAGACATTCACCAACATAAGACTTTCTTCGGGAAGTTTGTCGTCTATTGGAACAAGGTCTTCAACTCTCAACCAAGACAAGTGGTCCGCCACCCCATTTTCAATACCCTTCTTGTATACAATCTCCATGTCGAACTCTTGCAAGAGAAAAATCCACCAAAGGAGTCTTGGCTTGGTGTCTTTCTTGGCGTGTATGTACCTCAAGGCCACGTGATCCGTGTAGACTATGACCTTCAAGCCAACCACATACGAACGGAATTTCTCCATAGCAAATACCACCGCTAACAACTCCTTTTTCGTCGTCGCATACCTTGCTTGAGTATCGTCCAATGTCCTACTTGCATAGTAGATAACGTTAACTTTCTTGTCCTTCTTTTGGCCTAAGACCGCTCCAACCGCGAAGTCACTCGCGTCACACATAATCTCAAATGGTAGATCCCAATCCGGGGCTTGAACAATTGGATTACTAACCAAAGCCTTCTTGATCACCAAAAATGCCTCTAAGCACTCCTCATCAAGGTTGAACTCGATGTCTTTGCAAAGAAGCCTAGTGAGAGGCCTCGTGATCTTTGAAAAATCCTTGATGAAGCGACAGTAGAAACCCGCGTGCCCCAAGAAGCTTTGGACATCTTTCACCGTCCTTGGCGGTTCCAAACTCACCATGACCTCAATCTTGGCCTTGTCCACTTCAATACCCCTTTCTGAGATCTTGTGTCCTAGCATGATGCCTTCCCGCACCATAAAGTGGCATTTTTCCCGATTTAGCACCAAGTTTGTCTCCTCGCACCTCGTAAGCACCCTACAAAGATTGGACAAACAAGAAGAAAACGAGGAGCCATAGACCGAGAAGTCGTCCATAAAGACCTCGTGGCGGGTGCGTTACATAATCCAAACGGCATCTTTCGATAAGCAAATGTGCCATAAGGACATGTAAATGTCGTCTTTTCTTGGTCGTTTGGGTGAATGGGAATTTGAAAGAATCCCGAATAACCATCTAAAAAGCAATAGAATGGGTGATTAGCAAGTCTTTCAAGCATTTGATCAATGAAAGGGAGAGGGAAGTGGTCTTTCCTAGTGGCGGAGTTGAGTTTTTGATAATCAATGGACATCCTATGACCGGTGATAGTCCTAGTGGGTATTAATTCATCTTTTTCGTTTTTTACCACCGTGATTCCACCCTTTTTAGGCACCACATGAACCGGAGATACCCACGCATTATCGGAGATAGGATAGATAACCCCCGCATCTAAGAGCTTAAGAATCTCTTTCTTGACCACCTCCTTCAAATTAGGATTCAACCTACGTTGGTGCTCAATAGAAGTCATCGATTCACTCTCTAGATGGATCCTATGTGTGCAAAGAGACGGGGAAATACTCTTAATGTCACCCAAAGAGTATCCAATTGCCTTTCTAAATTTTCTTAACGCATTCAAAAGGGTGGCAATTTCATCTTCACTTAGTTCATCATTGACTATCACCGGGTAAGACTTGTTGGGACCTAAGAAAGCGTACCTTAGCCCTTTAGGAAGTGGTTTGAGGTCCACCTTAGGTGCCTTGAGCTCACTCCAATCGTCATCCATGTTAGACTTACCATTGCTAGCATCCATCTCGTCCTCCACTTGATCCACTTGCATAGCGAAGCTCTCGTGAACCAAACGCAACGTAGAACCGCTTTCACACTCCATCCCTTGAAAGCCCAAATCAACGAACAGAGTCTCTCTAGGCATAGGTTTGTGTGAGTCCAAAAGTAGCTTGTAGCCTTCACTTGCCTCACTCAAATACCCATGCCACTTGCAACCCATCTTCAAGACTCATCTCTTCAAGTAGCTCATCCGCGAGCTCATCCATCGTCTCAATGTAGAAGCATTGACCGTCAATTGTAGGCTTCTTCATGACATCGTTGATGTTAAACTCAAGAACCTCATCCTTGCCCAAATGCAAATCAATCTTCCCTTTTCTCACGTCGATGATAGCTCCCGCGGTTGCCAAAAACAGCCTCCCAAAGATGAGTGGATCTTTAGGCTCTTCATCCATCTCAAGCACAACAAAATCCGTTGGGACAATGAAATCTCTAACCATGATTGGTAGATCTTCAAGCAAACCGATGGACACTCTCACGCTTCTATCCGCCAAGATCAAATAGATGTTGCAAGCCTTGTACGTTGTGAAGCCCAATCTTTTAGCAACCGAGAACGGCATGAGACTCACACTAGCTCCTAGATCACAAAGGCAGTTGTTGAATGCTAGCGGGCCTAGAGCACATGGAAGAGTGAAAGAATCGGGATCTCCAAGTTTCTTAGGTACCACATTCTTTTGGATGATGGCGCTACATTCATGCGTCAAGATCACCATGGACTCCATCTCCTTGGCTCTTTCTTTCACGGCATTCTTAAGAAACTTCGCATATTGTGGTACAAGCAAGAACGCATCCACTAGAGGCATGGTAAGCTCAGCCTTTTCCATTTGCCTATCAAATACCGCCGTGTACTTATCCAATAGTTGTTTCTTGAAACGTCTGGGAAAAGGTAGCTTGGGCACATAAGGCTTTGGAACGAACACACTTTCTTTCTTCTTGGGCTTCTCTTGTACAACACCCTTGGTCTTGACTTCTTCAACCCGTTTACCCTTTGCTTTGTCTTCCAAAACCGTGTCTTCGACTACCATTTCATCTTGAATCTCGAGTTCCACCCCCTCACGTTGGTTCTCAACGTCCTCGTTGAGATGAGGAGGAGCTTCTCGAGTTGGTAAGACCGCCCCACTCCGTAGTGTAATGACGTTGACATACTCCTTGGGGTTGGTCTCGGGCTTTTCTGGTAGTTGACCATGTGGCCGTGAAGAAGAAATGGTTCCCTTGCTTTCAAGTTGTTTAACCTTGGAGCTCAATGTCTCAAGCTTGGAGTTGAGGTCGTTATAAGAGCAATCTACCCTTGTATTGATTTCCACTTGTCCCTTGAGGAGTTGTTGAAACATTGTGTTCAAGTCAAGCTCTTGCGGTTTAAACGTAGTTGCTTGACCTTGTGGCGCGAACCCTTGTTGTTGTCCTTGAAAACCGAGTGGGGCATTATTTTGAAATCCACTTTGGTTCCCTTGGAATTGGTTCCGTGGGACATAACCGTGTTGGTTAGAGTTGGAAGCTTGGCCTTGAGGATGGAATTGCTTTTGTGGAACCCCTTGAGCTTGAGTAGAATGTTGAGGATAGACTTGGTCTTGGGGGTTCTCAACATTGGTGTTGCGGTAGGAGAAATTGGGATGGTTGCGGTAGTTTTGGTTGAACCCTCCTCTTTGGTAGTTCCCTTGGTTTCCAACATAGTTAACCTCTTCAAGAATGTTGGAAGCCGCATCCTCCTCAATGTAGGCTTGTTCCTCATCAAAGTTCCCGACAAAGTTAACCGTCTTTTGACTATTGGTGAAGAGCTTATCCATCATCGTTGCTTGCTTATCCAACTTTTCATTAAGGAGCTTCATGTCTTTAGACCGCTTTTGCTCGTCGAAGTCACTAGTCGTGCGAGTTGCTCTATCGTAGTCATCTCCATAGGTCCCGTCGCTTTGAGGAAGATTCTCAACAAGCTCCATGGCTTCATTCACGTCCTTTGCCAAGAAATTCCCATTGGACGCCATATCAAGAGCATCCTAATCTTTGGCAAAGCACCACGGTATAAGGTACTCAAAAGTGAGGCATCCGAGAATCCATGATGAGGGCATTGCGTTGTATAGCCCCTAAATCGCTCACAAGCTTCATTAAAAGACTCATGGTTCCGTTGAGTGAAACTAGAGATCTCGTTTCGTAGCTTTGCGGTTCTTGAAAGGGAGAAGAATTTGGCGAGAAACGCTCTTTTGTAATCATCCCAAGTGGTGATCGAACCTTGAGGAAGGCTTTTCTCCCATTGATGGGCCTTATCACCAAGAGAGAAGGGGAATAGTCTCAACTTGAAGCTATCCTCGGAGACACCATTCATCTTCGTTAGACCGCATATCCTATCGAATTGATCGATGTGGTCAAGAGGATCTTCCATGGCCAACCCGTGAAACTTGTTGTTTTGCACCATGTTAATCAAAGCGGCTTTGACCTTGAAGTTGTTGTTCTCGACCGGAGGAGCTTGGATCCCTTGACGATTCCGGTGAGCATTGGCGGCATCACCCGCGCCAACTACGTTTTGAGCTCTAGGAGGGTGGTTTAGAGCTCTCACGTTTTGGGCGGGTGGGTTGGGGTTGTGGCTGTTCCCTCCTTGGCCGTGGTGGTTTCCATTACCACCTTGCCTTTGGTGAGGAAAGTGGTCCACGTTGTCATGAACGTTCCCAAGTGGAACCTCTTCGAAGTTCTCCATGTTGTCTTCGACTTGATGTTGTCTCACACGTGCTCTCCTTGCTCTAACCCCGCGGTCCAATAAGTGAATGCCGTCCTGTGCTTGAACTAGGTTGTTCTTGCCTCGAGAACGGGTATGCATAGACCTACAAGATCAAGAGAGAGTAATAGAAAGCGAACGAGATTAGTAACCAAAAGGAAAATAATACTTAATCTCAAAAAGAACCTAAATCTTAATGTCGAAATCTAAACCCAATCGGCAACGGCGCCAAATTGATACAAGATATTTTGGGTCTTTAGAGGATCAATTACTCTTTATACGAGTAGTACAAGAGGTATCGAACCAATTGGGGGATTTCAAGTCATTAAGAATACAAGGAACTAATCAAGTTAAGCTAGAGAGGTGAATTGTTGATTTAGCTAGCACCCTAACAAGATTAAATAAACGAACAAGATGAAACTAACTAAGCAAAACGTGAATTCAAATAATGAAAGCGAATCCAAGGATGGGGTAATTGGATAAAGGCTATTCCAAGTCTAATTCATGACACAATCAAGGTTAATTTCCAAGGTTAAGACCCTAATTATGACTAATCCTCTCTCGAGGTACTAATCATCTATGCTAATCACTAATCCAAGATCAAATTCTCATTTGTGGACTCTTAATTAGCAAGCATTAAATTCATTAATCAAGATCACCTAAATAATCCCTTAGACAACTAATCTCTTAGGCTAAGAAGGTTATTCTCTTAGAAAGCTCTCTTAGGCATTTCATCGAACACCTTGGGGGTGGGAAATGCCTTGAGATCAAGTTTGGCTTTCTCAAGCACAATCAAGCATTAAACACACTCCCTAAGAGTAGGAAACCAATTATCTATCCCTAAGCATCACAAATCATCCATGAAAATCACCTAATCCTAACCCATCCCTAGATCCTAGAGGACTACTCACTAATTATGATTGACTCAACAAATCTTATGAAGAACATGTTAAATCCCATGATTAGATGATTAAGAAATGAGATTGAGAAGAAGAGATTAAGAAATAAACTTAGATTGCATACATTAAAAGAAGAATCTCTCTTACAAAATACTTAGAACACACTTAGAGAGGTTTTTAGCATAAGAAAAGACATAAAAATAAAACTTAGTTTTTTTGGTATTTATAGTGAATAGTGCGAACCGGGTCAACCCGGAACAAACCGGGTATTGACCCGGCCGGGTCTGGGTCAAATTTCAGCAGAAAGTTTGTACCGACCGATCCTGGGTCGGTACAAACTGCTCGGCACTAATCTTCGTTGTGCTGGTGGGATGGAAGCTGGATGCTGGTTTAGTCGGCTAAAATGAGATCGGGTCGATGCGGCACGTGTTAGGTCGCATGCGGGATGAGTTTTAGCCGGCAAGAATTGATCTGTGCGTGTGCTGGATTTAGTGCCGGCTGGTAGTACCGGCCCAGAACGGGTCGGTACTAATCTTCATCGTGAGGTTGCCGATGCGAGGCGTGCCGGTTCGTGCGCGGGACATGCTGGATCCGTGTGCGGGATGAGTTTTAGCCGGCAAGAATTGATCTGTGCGTGTGCTGGATTTAGTGCCAGCTGGTAGTACCGGCCCATAGTCGGTCGGTATTAATTTCCTTGAGGGATTGTGCCGCCTCACTCCAAACCGGTACGGGAGAGCTTCTTCAGGTCGGCACAAGTCTCTGCTCCAATACCAATCCAGTGTGCCGCTCCAGGATCGGTCGGTGCGGGGCAAGGGAATGGATTGCCGAGTGAATTGTCTTCAATCCGGCTGAGTGTGCCGTTCGGTTCTGGGGCGGTACGAATTTGAATGTGGATCGGCATAAGCCTCTGTCCTAATACCGACCAACCATACCGACCCAGGTTGGGTCGGCGCTGTCTCCTGGAAACACCATTTCTGCCTTGGCCATCTTCTTTTGCTTCAAATCCGATCGAGTTTGGTTCCAAAGCCTCCAATCACCTCCAAGATGTCTCCAAGACCCTAGAAATCACTCCAAAACATGCAAGACTCACTAGGACCTAATGCAAATACTCTAACTCTAAATGAGACCGAAATGCTAACTAGAATCATGATTATGCATGCATGCGACTTGAAACTACATGTAAAATTTGATGCTAGAACAAGTAAATTATGGGAATATCACTATTCCCAAATTCAAAACCTGCAAGACTCACTATGACCTAATGCAAAGACTCTAACTCTAAATGAGACCGAAATGCTAACTAGAATCATGATTATGCATGCATGCGACTTGAAACTACATGTAAAATTTGATGCTAGAACAAGTAAATTATGGGAATATCACTATTCCCAAATTCAAAACCTAAGCAATAGATCTAAAAGGTACGCTTCCGTTTATGTTCTTATTATTCAGAGACTGACATGATTTAGTGGATTGTATAAAATAATCCCAACAGTTATAACTGTTTTTGGTGAATTTGTGAGTCATACGACTAATTCTTATAGTATAATCAAAATTACTCATCTCTCTCTTCTTTCGGTTGAGCTCGGGGAGCGTAGGATGTAGTTGTAGGAGCAAGTTCGGTGTGGTGCTAGTTTTCTGGATCTTTTAGTTTGTTTAGGAATGGTTTTATAAGACTTTTAGTTTGGTTTTCAAAAGATTAGTATTGGACTTGAAAGTGTTAACATGCGTCGTTTTGGGTAAGAAAGACGTATGTTACATTTTGAGCTTAATCATACAAACATCAATCCAGAGGTTTTTGAAATAGATATATGAGCCATCATGATTGTCATATGATGAACTTAGTAATGAGGTACAAGTGACGTAGAGCCGACTTGTTTCTTTTGGAGGAGGTGTCTCTGTCTGCACATAGATTGTAGGTCTAATTGTGTTGTAACTAGTGGTCCAGAAGTCACTACTAATTTACTTTATCGAATTAAACTAAAGATCAAGAGACTAATTCTAAGTTTTTGACATTAATTATAGGGAAGGAGCATCGACTTGACTTCCCTCTTATGTTGTGTTGTTTTTATTTTATTTAATTTTATTGACGAAATTGTTTTTGTTTGTCTAAAGCCTTTGCTTTCTTTTGACCGTATTGTTTATCTACTCTTGTCGGCCTTATTGGTCCACTAAGATTTTGACATGTTCTTTAGTGTATATGTGGGGTAAAAATCACAGCCCAATAAAAGACACAAGTGGAAAAAAGGCTAGAAAAGTCGAAGACACGCTGGGGTGAGTTTACGTTTAAAAAGGAATAAATGCGAATCTGTCAATCAATCCCGCCAAAACCAAAGATTCGTTCAAACTAGTAATTTAAGGTGCCTAAACGTAACGGATGTAACCTCTGAATTAAAAATCATTCATGGCGAATCAAATGGAGTAGATGACAACGTTAAACACGAATTTTGAGTATAAAGCCAAGACAAGAGCAAAGAGCACAACAACTTCTTCTTCTCACAATTAGTACTACACACTTAAACACTTAGTTATTCTTTGTTCTTGTTCTTGTAAAACAGTCCCGATGACGAAATACTAAGCTCATTCTTCTCCCATATACGTGTCTAAATCACTTCTTGATCCACTCAACTCGCTCTGAGCAATATACTTTCTGTTTATTGCTTAAAAGCTATTTTTGTTTATTCTTTTATTAAAGATAAGCTAAAGTCCTATGATTATTCATATTTACAAATTTTGACTGTTGTAATTCCAGCTACAACAGTTTGGCGCTAGAAGGAGGGGGATATGCAAGTCTAACTCCAACTCAGAAGACTCAAGATGGCTGAGCAAGCTTTTTACCAGGGGGCTCCATCAGTCTCCAAAAAATGGGTAAGGAGAACAAGCCACGATGAAAAAGCTTATTGTCGGGTCCATAAAACAAGGGTGCACGACACTAAGGATTGCTGGAAGTTAAAGACAATCCTCATAGAAAAGAATATTGCCGACGAATTCGATGATTTGATGCCGTCTCCGCGGCAGAGCGAGATAATGGATGAAGCTTCGCCCGCAAGAGCGGTCAATTTCATCCAACAAGATTATCCCGAGACAAAGTCAATTCTCTGACTAAACAATCCAAACAACTGTCACAAAAGTCGTTTTCTATGAGAGAGATGCGTGTATGCTGAATAAACCGCACGATAATACTCTGGTGATAACACTAGAAATTGGCGACTACGACGTCACAAGGATCCTGGTTGATACTGGGAGTTCAGTAAATATAATATTTTCTGAGTCCTTGAGGCATATGGGAATATTCGATGCGCATCATCGACCCGAAAGATTCGTTGGGTTTACTTGTAAAATAGTCACCATAGTCAGAACGATGAAATTGCCCATTCGAATCAAGGGAAAGCCCAATATCACCAACTTGCTAGTTATGGAGGACCCCTCAGTCTACAACGCTATCCTTGGCACCCCGTGGATTAATTCCATGAAGACGGTGCCCTCGACTTATCCCCAATGTGTTAAAATCCCAACTTCGGATGGAATAGTAACGCTTAGTGGTAGTCAAAGAACCGCAAGGTCTTGCTATATAGCATGTCACAAGTTACAAGCCAGATCAAAGTCAGTAAGTATGGTCATTCCGGAACCTGAGACTTTCACTATGAAAAGTCCGCCAGTTCGGGACGAGGTGGATCCGGTCGTTATAGACGAATTCGAGCCAGAAAAGTGTGTCAACGTTGTAGCAATGCTGAGAGAACCCATACATGGAGATCTAATAAAACTCCTTAGGGAGAACAAGAAGACTCATGGTCGGCCCAGGATATGAGTGGGATTGCCCTCGACGTAATTTCACACGAACTAAACGTCGATGAGTCCTTTAAACATGTTAAACAGAAAAGGAGAAAATTGGGACCAGAAAGGTCGACGACAGTAAACCACGAAGTCGAGATCTGCTGAATAACGGGTCGATCTGCGAGGTCAAATACCCATAATGGTTGACAAATCCTATAGTAGTTAAACAGTAAAATGGGAAGTGGAAGGTATGTGTTGATTTCACAGACCTAAATAAGGTTTGTCGTAAAGACCGCTTCCCATTACCCACATAGATCGATTGGTAGAAGTGACTGCCAGACACGAATTGTTGTCCTTTATGGATGCATTCTCAAGGTACAATCAAATTCTGATGAACCTTGAAGTTCAAGAAAAAATCTCCTTCATAATCGATAGATGGATTTACATCGTTATTCGAGAAATCAATTTATGGATGCCTTCATAACCGATAGAGGGATTTATCTATACCTCTATAACATTATTCGAGAAATCAATTTCTTTCGATTACCTTTATAATCAACTAGATTAGATCATGCGTGATACGCATGTAAATTATAAACTATTTAGATTCTAAATTGATAATCCGCATAATTATAACCCGTATAGTTATGTTTCAAATTAAAATCCTCGTTTATTTATCTAGAAATTATGTTTTGTAATTCGGAATTAAGAAAATTCAAAATTGATCCATATTACCCATAAACAATATCTCTAAATAAATGAGAGGGTTCGGAAAAAAAAATCAAATCATAGCTTCTTTACTTTTTCGATTGTATAAGTTTCCATTTTTCTTTAAACACAATTTCTATTTTTTTGTTATTTTGTTTATTTAAAAATAAATAACTAAAAATTAGAAAGTTTATATTATCAAATTGACACATGTCACGATCTATATTAACAATGACACTTGTTATGATCTGGTGATCACGATCCTACACGTCAAGATCACGTTGAGCGCGCTCAACTTTATATATTTAGATCTTACAAAAAAAAATTATCATTAATGAATTTACTTATAACGATCATATAATTTTAAATATTTAATCTAATTAAATTATTTATCTTATATATTTAACCAAATATATTCACATATGTATATTTTTGTCAAATTTTTTTTTTTGCATAATTAATCAAAAAATTGTATCCACATCGGATAAAACATATATCTTATTATATAAAACAAAATGTTTCAAAGGTAGTAACTCACATGATCGCGACACATATCAATTCAATCGATTAGATTTTGACACGTGTTTAATCACATTATGTTCATAAGTAAATATATATCGAGAATTTGATAAATTCCTACGGATTTCCGAGTGAATGTCAATATATGAATATCTCGATACAATCAATAAATCCGAGATATTCTACAATCAATATCAGTATATATATTGATAAATTCCATATGAAATTTATCATATGGAAGAAATTCAGAAACTTCTGACGGATTCATATATATTGTCAAGAACATCTTTTTGTATTTACATATATTAAATATATAAAAACTTTGCATTTCATTAACTCTTGTATTTACATATATTTCATTTAATTTGATTTTCATATATATATTTGATTGTATTTTAATTTTTTTAGGGAATACGAGTGAATATCTTTTATTAAATTTATTAAACTTACCACTTTCACATATGAATTAATTGTATCGAGTTTCATAAACTTTGCATTTCATAAGCTCTTGTATTAAA
>PKMM01048704.1:1496307-1548206 GCA_002933915.1 Eutrema heterophyllum | reverse complement strand
TGAAATATATGTAAATACAAGAGTTTATGAAATGCAAAGTTTATGAATTTCGATATATATGAATCCGTTGGAAATCCCTCAGGAATTTCCGACGGATTTCCGAGGAAATTCAAACATCTGTAGGAAGTCCGTCGGAATTTTCCGACGGATTTCCGAATTAAGATTGGCCCATTTACCGGTTTAGTAGCCCATTAGGCCTGACCAAGCTAGGTCGGCCCTCATCGTGGAAATTAAAAGGAAGATATTTGAAGATAAAGGCAAATCTCCGCGAAAAAAGAAAATTATTCATATTACTTTAATCCGATAAGGAAAAGGAAATTTTCCACCGCTTAAACACCTATAAATAGAGAAGCTCCCCATAGATCAAGCAGATTTAAATTCATTCATCACACACATTAGAGATGAGCTCTTCAAACGAGTTCTCTAGAAGACCTCAGAGACGAGCTGTAACACCCCCGACTCGCGCTATGGATAGACCGAGCCGGGAATGCTACAAACAACGCGGGGCTACAGAGATATTCCAGCACGAGAGGCACTAAGAGAAGAACTTGTCGCTGTAGGTGCGTGCCTCTCGACAAGGCCTAAGGCTTTTCAACCCGTTCCTTAGTGTTGAGTTGTTTCATTTTGGACTAAACTTATACCATTTAACACAAACCGATTTTTGGCAAATCTTACATAGTATTCATATTTTTGAAAATTGTTTTTCAAAAGGGTTTATACTAGGGTTGGCCGGACTACCGCCAAAACTATACATATATATACTTTGCTAACCAATTTTACAAAAGCCAAGCAATCTACTCCGGCCGTCCTAACGTTCCGCCGCTACGAGCTAAGCCCATCTACTGGTCACCTGCAAAACAAAATGAGTCATCAGTATTCTAGCAATACTCAGTGAGCTCCGGGGAACCTAAAATCACATTAGACCCCTTCCCCAAACAACTGCAAGCAAGCATGCAATCACACTCAATCACAGAATAAACACACGCGGAAGCTACCATTCAACATGCAAACTCTACTCATGCATGCAACTTCATGTCTAAAATGCGAGGCCTCTACATGTAACGGACACACTCCTGTTCCCTCCCATGACTCCCGAGAATCACCACACAGGATCTGCCACACCCGCTCTGCTAAGGGAGCTACCCTTCAGCACCTGAGTTTCCTCCCTCTGTAGACTCCGCTCTACAAGGGTCGGGCTTAGGGAACGTGCCGAATACACCCCTACTAAGAATATATAAATTCCCACCGAATAAATATATTTTAGATGCAACACACAACAGTCTAACTCGTGGATCCTGCGGGACCACCCTCTAGTTAGACCCACACGGACCGCGACATGCTAGAAGCTCTGCTCTAACACGCCGGTCCCTTTTCCACTGGAAACGATTCATGCCGTTCCTCATGAACCATGACATCGTTCTCACACTCTTGCTTTGCGCTATGTAACTCGGCTTGAACGGCTCTCCTAGCCTCCTTCAACCGCACCTGTATACATCTCCTAGCACAAAACACACAACCGGACTCACCAATCCCTTAGGCCCTGCGCGGCCTAAGTTCTTCTCTTAGTGCCTTAACTCCTCCCCGAACCGATCCCTTTACCTCTGCGCCTGCTGCCGGAAAATTACTCGGTTTGCTCACACTCTCCTTTTTCTCTCTCTACACTTCTCTAACTTCTCTTTAAGTTTCCTTAAGTGAGGTGAGAACTTCTAAGGAGGGTGTGGGGGTATTTAATAGGCCACTAAGTCTTGGGGAGTAAGCTTCTTTTGGTTTGACTGGTCAAACTAGGCGGCTTTGACTTTCTGGTCAAACTAGGCGGCTTTAACTTCTGGTCAACATCGGCAGCTCGACCAAACTTTGGCGATTCGACCACCGTTCCTTGCCGGACTCAAGGAGTTCGACCCATGCCAAGCTTCCTTCGACCGGAAACTCATCTTCGACCCGACCTGATTTTTGGGTCCCGGGTCCTCTTCGCCTGTCGCTAAACAAGGATGGCGTCCTCTTCTTCGCCATGTGTTCGAAAAATCGCTTTCGGGTCACTTGGATCTTCACTTGATCAGATTTCTTCCTTCGCGGCAAGAAATCTTCCCATCGGCTAGACTGCCGCGTCTCTCGGCTAGACTTCTGCCTTCGCTCGGCAAGAAGTTACTTCTTCCGGCTAAAGTCTTCTTCTCTCGGCAAAAACTGGTTCTTTCGGCTAGAATGATTTTTAGCCGGACATCTTCACTTTCACTCGTCCCATTTCGAATCTGACTCGGCCAAAGTGCTTATTTTGGCCTCTCCATTCGAAATGTAACTTCGTTTCATCGTTCCTTCGACTTCGATTTTTCCTCGACCATCGACCGGTTTTATGTGCTGGGACGGGGTATTACATCCTCCGCCCCTTATTTCAAATTCGTCCTGAAGTCTCCTAAGGCCGTGACGTTTTTCCCGGCTCGAGGTCTCTTTCTTCTGCGAAAAACTCTGGATGTTCTTCCCGGAATCGCGCCTCCTCTTCCCATGTGACCACCATTCTGTTTTGTCTCCCCCAAAACACTTGGATCTGTGGGATTGCCTGATTCTTCAACTCCTTTACTCGCCTTAACCCCACCTTGATTGGACCTTCTTGGTAGGTTAAGTCGGGTCTCAGGTCTTCGATGTGCTCCTTCTCGATCGCGTTCGGATCGGGCGTTCGTATAGTGCTTCATACGGTGACATGCTTATACTTGCGTGGAAACTGTTGTTGTAGGAAAATTCCATCAACGCCAAATGATCTTCCCAAACGCCAGCCCAATCTACCGCATAAGCTCGCATCATGTCCTCGATCGTCCGGATCGTCCTTTCTATCTGCCCGTCTGTTTCGGGATGAAACGATGTACTCATGTGTATCTTAGTCCCTAAAGCGCCTTGCACTGCCTTCCAAACTTCGCTGAGAACCTCGGATCCCTATCCGAGACTATGTTGGCAGGCACTCCGTGCAGCTTTACTATCCGGTTGATATAAAGCCTTGCCAATACCTCCACTTTGACGGTATCACGCACCGGTAATAGGTGAACCACTTTGGTTAAACGGTCTACCTTTTGCCACATGTAACCCCGTAATGAAATCCATTGATATGGAATCCCATTTCAACTCGGGTATCGGTAGACTTTGCAATAGGCCTCCCGGTACTTGATGCTCAGCCTTAATCTGTTGGCAAACTTGACATTTTGCCACCCATCTTGTTACCAAACTTTTAATACCTGGCCAGTGATAGAACCTCCGTATGTCTCGATACATCTTCATGCTTCCCGGGTGGATGCTTAGCATCGAGTGGTGAGCTATCTCTAAGATCTCTTCTCGGAGTCTGCTTCCGTCTGGCACCGTTATTCTACCCTTACGTAGAAGATTACCATCTTCCGTTAAATGATGCTCGTCGTGCACTCCTCCCTTGCTTATCTTCTCCACGATCTCGTCCATCTCTGCGTCTAGTTGTTGCGCTCTTCGGATCCTTTGGATTAAACCCGCCTGGTTTATCGCTCGGACTCCCGTCGGTTTATTAGACTCTCCATCCAGGGCAAATAAATTCACCTTCTGAAACTCTTGGTTCAGAGTTTCCAGCTCCTTCTCCACGTCAACGGTAGCCTTCTTTCGACTCAAGGCGTCCGCGACTACATTTGCTTTGCCCGGATGATACTGAATCTGGACGTCGTAGTCCGTGATGAACTCCATCCACCTCCTTTGACGTAGATTCAGATCCGCTTGAGTGAACAAGTATTTTAGGCTCTTGTGGTCCGTAAAAACTTGGACACTCTTTCCATAGAGGTAAGACCTCCACACCTTCAAGGCAAACACTACTGCCGCCATCTCCAAATCGTTAGTGGGGTAGTTCTCCTCGTGTTTCCTTAGCTGTCGTGACGCATACGCAATCACCTTCCCTTCTTGATTCAGACCGCCCCTACTCCCACTTGGGATGCATCCGTGTACACTTCGTACGGCTGCCCCGGTTCTGGTAGGGTTAGCACTGGTGCCGTGATTAAGGTTCCTTCAACTTCTTGAACGCTTCCTTCGTTCCACCATCCCACTTGTAGGGAACTCCTTTCCTCGTGAGTTTTGTTAGGGGTTTTGCTAACGATGAAAAACCCTTCACAAATTTGCGGTAATAACCAGCTAACCCGAGAAAACCTTATCTCGGTTACGGTGGTTGGTCGCGGCCACTCCTTGATGGCTGCTATCTTCTCTGGATCCGCGGACACTCCTTGCTCGGAAACCCTGTGTCCTAGGAACCCTATCTCTCTCTTCCAGAATTGGCATTTGCTAAACTTAGCATAAAGCCTTTTCTCTCTCAACCGATCTATAAGACCATCTCCAGGTGCTCCGCATGATCCTCCTTGGTATTCGAGTAGATCAGGATGTCGTCGATGAATATAATCACGAAACTGTCCAAGTAATCGTGAAACACTTCATACCGGTGCGTTCGTCAGCCCAAACGGCATCACTACGAACTCGTAATGTCCGTATCGGGGGTTGAATGTCGTCTTCTTCACATGTTCTTCCAAGAGAGGGATCTGATGATATCCCGACGCCAAATCTATCTTGGAAAACCAGCTTGCACCGCGCAATTGATCCAGCAATTCATCGATCCTTGGCAAGGGGTACTTGTCCTTGATTGTGACATTGTTGATTCCTCTGTAGTCGATGCACAGTCTCATACTACTATCCTTCTTCTTGACGAACAGAACTGGAGCTCCCCACGATGAGGAACTTGGCCGAATAAAACCTTTCTCCATAAGGTCTTTTAGTTGCGCCTTCAACTCCGCCAGTTCTGCCGGTGCCATTCGATATGGTGCCTTTGCAATTGGGGCCGCTCCTGGCTCCAAACTAATTGTGAACGGATTACTCCAAGGTGGTGGTAACTCCGTTAACGGCTTGAAGACATCTTCAAACCCTTCCACTACGGGTATGTCTTCAACTTCTAGCTCCTTGTCGTTTCCTTCTTCCGCCACGCTGATGGCAACAAGGTAGGCTTCTCCAGCCTCTAGCTCTTTCTCAACTCTTAAAGCTGATAATAAGGACGCGCCCTCACTTGGTTTGATTCCCTGAATCGCAACCATGGCTGATCCTTCTCCTTCGAAAGTAATATTTTCTCGACTACAATCCAGATGCGCCTTATGCCTAGATAACCAGTAGATCCCCAAAATCACTTCAAATATTCGAACGGTACCACGATGAGGTTTGCCAACAGAACTCGCTTCTACACCTCCACCGCTACACCTGTCAGTTCTTGCGAGGCTTCTAAGGTCTGGTCCCCTGGGGTTAACACGGAAACCCTTACCTTCCTCCGTACTGACCCGTCGTCAAAACCTAACGCTACCTTGGGAGTCACAAAACTATGTGTCGCTCCCGAATCGAACAAAACGTGGGTGGGGCTCCCACCGACACGTAATGTTCCTACCACAACACAATACGTTCATCCCGAACATATTCTCAACACTCATGCAATCACACATGCAACACTCAAACAATGCATCACGCAAAAGGGAGTTTAGTGCCCAAACTTACCTGCTATGGGGTCCTTCCCAGAGCCTGAAGGTTTAGAGAACTCTACATCTAAAGCACAAACTGCCCTTTTCTTTGTCGGGGGTTCAATCACGGTTTTGGCTGGCTGCTTCCCTGAAGCCTTGGCCGTTTCAGTCCCTCTCAACGGACACGAAGACGCGAAGTGCCCTAACTCTCGACACATGTAGCACATGACGTCTGCATATCTACCTTCCCTTTCCACACCTTGTGGACAATTTTGGGCCAGATGCCCCTCCTTTCCGTAGGCGTAACAAGCGGTTCCTTTGCTTGTTCCATCATCCCGTAGTCCCGTCCCTCTCTGGGACTTTCCTTTTCCATGATTCCGCTACTTCGCTGACTGCCCGGTACTAGATCCACCACTAGTCTTTGACATCGCTTTCAATCGATAGCGCTCGGTGTCTACTGCTTTCTCCACTACTTGGTTCAATCCGGTATAGGCACCCGAAGTCATTCGGCTAGCTAATTCCGGATCCAAACCTTCCATGAATCGTCCCACCAAGGACGTCTCATCCCCGTAACGGTAGTCAACGTATCTGAGGAGTCTGAGGAACTCTGCTTCATATTCTCTTACGGTTCGGCTCCCTTGTTCTAGCTGGGTGAATTCTGCTTCCAACCTTGCCCTTGCCTCCGGGGGAATATACTTCTGGGTGAATTTTCCTCAGAATTCTCTCCACGTCGCGATTAAATGACCGCAAGTTCTCTCTACGGTTTGCCACCAGTTCTTTGCTTTGCTTTCTAGGTGGTAGACTTCTACTCTCACTTGGAGCAATTCAGGGCAATTCACTGTCTCGAATCCTTCCTCTATCACATGGAGCCATGCGTCTACTTTGTATGGGAATCGGTACGATCCTATCCCGCGCATCGCCGTGACTATCTTCAAGAAATCGGGAGGCCCTCTTGTCTCCCTTTGTGGCACCCTTTGTAGTGCCTGATCTAGCTTACCAAACGCTCTTTCCATAGTCTGCTTTAGTCGAGACAAGCGAGACGTCGGCATTGTCGGTCCTGGCTGACCTCCTGACATGCCATACACCAGGCTTGGTGCATAATACGTTGGAGCTTTCGTACTCCATTCGCTTGTACTCCAACTTGCTCCCGTCACCCCGTCCAGCGATGATGGGTGCTCCGCTGCCGGAGACCCCTGGTAGCCTGGAACCGATTCGCCTTCCGAATCGTTCCCATACCCGGACACCTCTTCATGTCCGTACTCACTGTCATGTTCGAAGTATCTGAATGTGTCTGCTGAGAGATGAACGTAGCTATCCGTTGGACTGCCGTGACCTGATACTGAACCCTTCGGCCTTCCTCTTTCTAGGTTGTACGCCATCTGCATAACGCATAAGGGTAAGCCTAAACTGACTAGACGGAACGTGGCCGGATTCCTAATTGGCTTTTGCGACTCTCTTTTAACTCGATAAAATGTTTGAAAACGGTTTGCCCGTGAGCATGATCATAAAACCATGCTCTGATACCAACTTTTGTAACACCCCCAACTCGCACTACGGATAGACCGAGCCGGGAATGCTACAAACAACGCGGGGCTACGGAGATATTCCGGCACGAGAGGCACTAAGAGAAGAACTTGTCGCTGTAGGTGCGTGCCTCTCGACAAGGCCTAAGGCTTTTCAACATGTTCCTTAGTGTTAAGTTGTTTCAGTTTGGAATAAACTTATACCATTTAACACAGACCAAAATTTTGGCAAATCTTACATAGTATTCATATTTTTGAAAATAGTTTTTCAAAAGGGTTTATACTAGGGTTGGCCGGCCTTCCGCCAAAACTATACATATATATACTTTGCTAACCAATTTTACAAAAGCCATGTAATCTACTCCGGCCGTCCTAACGTCCCGCTGCTACGAGCTAAGCCCGTCTACTGGTCACATGCAAAACAAAATGAGTCATGAGTATTCTAGCAATACTCAGTGAGCTCTGGGGAACCTAAAATCACATTAGACCCCTTCCCCAAACAAGTGCAAGCAAGTTTAACCCCAAACAAGCAAGCACGCAATCACACTCAATCACAGAATAAGCACACGCGGAAGCTACCATTCAACATGCAAACTCTACTCATGCATGCGAGGCCTCTATGTGTAACGGACACGCTCCTGTTCCCTCCCATGACTCCCGAGAATCACCACACATGATCATCCTGGGATCTGCCACACCCGCTCTGCTAAGGGAGCTACCCTTCAGCACCTGAGTTTCCTCCGTTTGTAGACTCCGCTCTACAAGGGTCGGGCTTAGGGAACGTGCCAAATACACCCCTACTAAGAATATATAAATTCCCACCGAATAAATATATCTTAGATGCAACACACAACAGTCTAACTCATGGACCCTGCGGGACCACCCTCTGGTTAGACCCACACCGACCGCGACATGCTAGAAGCTCTTCTCTAACACGCCGGTCCCTCTTCCGCTGGAAACGATTCATGCCGTTCTTCCTGAACCATGACATCATTCTCCCACTCTTGCTTTGCGCTAAGTAACTCGGCTTGAACGGCTCTCCTAGCCTCCTTCAACCGCACATGTATACATATCCTAGCACAAAACACACAACCGGACTCACCAATCCCATAGGCCCTTCGCGGCCTAAGTTCTTCTCTTAGTGCCTTAACTCCTCCCCAAACCGATCCCTTAACCTCCGCGCCTGCTGCCGGAAAATTACTCGGTTTGCTCACACTCCCCTTTTTCTCTCTCTACACTTCTCTAACTTCTCTCTAAGTTTTCTCAAGTGAGGTGAGAACTTCTAAGGAGGGTGTGGGTGTATTTATAGGCCACTATGTCTTGGGGAGTAAGCTTCTTTTGGGTTGACTGGTCAAACTAGGCGGCTTTGACCTTCTGGTCAAACTAGGCGGCTTTGACTTCTGCTTAACATTGGCGGCTCGACCAAACTTTGGCGATTCGACCACCGTTCCTTGCCGAACTCACGGAGGTCGACCCACGCCAAGCTTCCTTTGACCGGAAACTCATCTTTGACCCGACCTGATTTTTGGGTCTCGGGTCCTTTTCGCCCGTCGCTAAACAAGGACGGTGTCCTCTTCTTTGCCATGTGTCCGAAAATCGCTTTCGGGTCACTTGGATCTTCACTTGATCAGATTTCTTCCTTCGCGGCAAGAAATCTTCCCATCGGCTAGACTGCCGCGTCTCTCGGCTAGAATTCTGCCTTCGCTCGGCAAGAATCTCCCTTCGCTCGGCAAGAAATTACTTCTTCCGGCTAAAGTCTTCTTCTCTCGGCTAAAGTCTTCTTCTCTCGGCTAAAACTGGTTCTTTCGGCTATAATGAGTTTTAGCCAGACATCTTCACTTCCACTCGTCCCATTTCGAATCTGACTCGACCAAAGTGCTTATTTTGGCCTCTCCATTTGAAATGTACCTTCCTTTCCTCGTTCCTTCGACTTCGATTTTTCCTCGACCATCGATCGGTTTTATGTCCTGGGACAGGGTATTACATGAGCTCTCCAAACGAGCTCTCCAGACGACCTCAGAGACGAGTTGTCCAAACGAGTTCTCCAGACGACCTCAGAGACGAGTTCTCTAAACGAGTTCTCCAGACGACTTCAGAAACGAGCTCTCCAGATGACCTCAGAGATTAGCTCTCCAAACAAGCTCTCCAGAAGACCTCAGAGACGAGTTCTCCAAACGGCAGTTAGGCACATCGCCGACCTTGCAGTTAGGCACCTCGATGACTCGCAGTCACAGATCGCCGACCTCCTAGTTAGGCACATCGCTGACTTCGCAGTCACAGCTCGCTGACCTCGCAGTTAGGCACATCGCTGACTTCGCAGTCACAGCTCGCCGACCTCGCAGTTAGGCACCTCGCTAATTTCGTAGTCACAGCTTACCGATCTCGCAGTCACAGCTCGCCGACCTCCCAGTTAGGCACCTCGCTGACTTCGCAGTCACAGCTCACCGGTCGACTAATCGGTCGCGGCGGCCGCGATTTAAAAACAAGTATTTTGGAGATCGGACATCTTTCAAGCATCCGAAGTTTTGCATCAGATGACGGACTTCCCACCATTGGAACATGCGGAACATGCCCAATTGTGGACACAAGATATATGAGAATCTTACCTTTTAATTCCAAATGGTTTAAAGTTTGGATATAAAGATATACTCATTTTACCAAACACGGATATATCTGGTGACGAAACGGAGCAACCTGAGGATTTCAAGAGATTATCATCCGATTGCTCCTTGAATCGATTGATCAGCATGCCGTCAGAAGTTTATGTCCCATGATTGCAAATCAATTGATCGATCACCCTCTACAAGAAAAAAAGGAGAATCAGATTTTATTAGAAATTTTCCTAAATCTTGGGGGAATATGCCCTAGCCGACCCGTGATAATATATAAACACAAGAGTAGCCACAAAAATTACCAAGCTACCACAGTTATACAGCACCAAAAGTCTTTTAGTTTCTTTTAGATTTCTTTTGTTTTTTTTCTACGTTTTGTTCGATAAGGGAGAAGATCTTGCCTCTTTGTATCTCGTAGAAAACTTTGATGAACCCTCTTTATTTGTGAATTCTACTTATTCTACTGTTGATATGATTTGTTTAATCATGTCTGAGTAGATTTCTTGTTAGGAGTAGGGATTTCTAAAGGGGATTTCATGGCTCGATAAATAGGTTTAGGAGATTAGAGTGACGCTTTTGATGAGACTAGTTCTTTGACTAATTATGTTCATTGATGCTTGTTACTTCTTTGATCATTTAGTAACTGATTTTATGCAATCATTGCCTGCACAATACTTGATTAATTGACTAGAATTACATGAGATGGGATTAACTCCATGCCTTGCAAGAGTTTAGTCATGGGTTCTTGTGAACATATCGAACCTGATATGAAGTATTTCTCATTTATAATTTCAATTGCCTACGAGAGTCGAGTGATTGGATTGATAGGTAGAGTTTATCAACGCCACCAGAGTGGGTTAGTAATAAAACAGTATTTCGAGTTCTTGAATGAATAGATTTTATTACCTCTATGAACTTAGCTTGAATAAATTGGTCCATGAACCCTTAAGGATTCCCTGAATGTCCAACGCTTTTAAAGTATTGCTTTACATCGTTCTAAGTTACTGATCGAATTTACTATTTTTGCTTTGTTTCCCGATAAAAAAACAAATATCAGAATAATTTGCATAGAGAGAAATAATGGATTGACGGATTACCAAATAGGGCACTTGAGTTCTCTTCCCATCTTCTCTAATTAACTTGTGTCTCCCATCTTCTCTTTCGATCTTCACAGATTGATAAATTAAGAGAGAAAATTTGAATTTTTAATTTTGAAAAATATGAGAAGAAGATGAGCATATCAACGCAAATTAAAGGTATATATGCAGGAAAGTACATAACATCGGCCTTACTGATAACATCTCATCACATCATCATCATAATTTTGTTGTTTCATAACATCATCACCATACCTCGTCGTATAACATTATGATCTAACTCATATCCTTATCATCAATCAAGCATATAAATACCATGATCTATACCTAACATGCATCATCATCACTACTCATCAACATTATGCATCAATTATCATCACCAATCCATTTATATATTAAGGACATTACGAATACAATAAGTCAAGTGGAGTGTTGAAGATCCATATATCACATTGAGCTCATAATAATTTAAAAAATCTAGAGATTAATGCTGCTGTGAATTTTTGTATATATTGGATGTATATTATTACCATCACCGATATATAAATATGGTGATATGTCAATTAATATTATTAGTCTAGTATTAATAAAGGTTTAAGAATAACAAGAACTTGGGTTGACACCGTTTCTCAAGCCTTGAGCCTTGGATCACAACTGATACTTCGAGAAATTTTGGAACCCATCAAAATATCTGGTGATCTCTTCTGACTGCTTCGTTTAGCAATCTCTCTCATTGATCGTGCGAAATCGAGTTTAGGGTTCACTCTTGTAGTAGAATGGAAGGCCTCACAAATTCCTCTGTGCCAATCCAAAGCTTCTTGCATCCTGGTGGCTTCAGGAGGATGTTTCCGGCATCTCTCAGTGACTACTTCGGCGCAAAGACCACAAATCCACTTGCCTGAATACAAGTCTCTAACTTTGTCTATGTATGGCACAGTGCATTCTTCTTCTATACCACAACAATCACATTTCACTTGCTTCACCTCTTGCTCTCGTTCTTGTTGTTGCTCGTCTTTTTCACGTATATTTTGTTTTATCTCCAAAGAAACATCAGAGTATGCCTTTCGAAGATTCCTTTCGTTCTGTTCATATGAAGATAAGAGCAATAACACTAACCACGTTAATTAGTGATAAAATACTAACGTATAATTATATATGAAAAAAAAAAGTATCGTTTTTCTTTTAAATGGTATTGTTTATCAAGTTATTACCTTGTGAGGAAGTGATACATATATCATAGTAAATAGAGCTCAATTAAATTTGAGAACAAACTAATTCATGCAATATGATGAGACACGCATTGTGGTGTAAAGGAAAGTATGTAATAAAACTATATAAGTAGGTGAGAAAATACACATGTGACGTATATATGTATGTTTACTATATATACTAATATACACGTACCATTGTTTCCTCGTTCACTTGCTCTTTTCGTTGTTCTCGTTGTTCCAACTGTGGACTGTGTATCTTCTCGTTGTTCGCTTCAATATGCATGAGATATATTTACTTTGAATATATATATATATATATATATACAAGATTACATGCATACGTGATACGGCCACAGTTGCATTGATGACGAGTGGGAGTGAGAATCATGCTTAACAAGTTCACTTTACAGCGAGTTGAAGGTAATCTACTTTTTCTGAAAGCCACTATACGACGAGTTTTTTCAAACCTTTTTTTCTGTTTTCTTAAACATGACTTTTCTCACTGAGATCTGAAAGGGATAAGATTAGTTGTAAGAGAAATATCATTATATATATATATATTTTTTTTTTTTGTATTTTTTGTGTGCACAACATCAATACATATATTCTTTATAAATATGTATGTGTAAAGGTCATTTTGATTGGATATGTGATCATAGAAATTTGACTATTATGCCATGTCAAGCCCTTTATTAGAACTCACAAGGTTGTTTAAGGAATGAAAAATGGATTGGCAACCAGCTCGATGTATTAGCCTGTATGGGCTTCCATCATATTTTTAATAAGTCAAGTGGAGTGTTGAAGATCCCTTCTACGCAGAGGTATTCAACTAATTTTACATAAATATTCTAAAGTTTTTGTAAGTTAAAGTAATTAATAAGTAAGCGATGGTAATGGATTGCTACTATTCAGAATGTAAGACCTGAAAGAAATCTATATGTTCAATACTATTTATGAAGTAAAAATCAAAGAGTTTTGCAAGAACACGTTTCTAAGTCATTAATTAAAAAGTGTGGGATAAAAAGGTGTGGCTGAGACTAACGTAAATAAAAATCAAAAGTTGTTCAAAGTGGATAATGAAATTCTAGGCTTGTGAGGGGGTTCACGAGGAGCTAGACTTAGGTGACCCTTTTTGCAACTGCTCTACTTCTTGGACGATATAATATTTTGCTTAACGAAATCCAACTGAAACCTTTTGATTTGGTTACATTCTTTCTATTATTTTCCAATAATAGTTCTATACAAAATGGATCAAATCAAATTATAAATATCTTTCAAAATTAGAAAATCTTGTTAGGAATCACTCATCCAAATTAAATATGATGGAACCTAGAGTGATGTAGGGAACATAGACCAATAGACCAATTCACTCATTGCTAGAATTGAAAATTTATAAAATTTAACATGGCATCAAAACTCGAGTTTGATCTAATTAAGTTAAATGGCCAAAAAAGGATATATACGATCCTAGGGTGGGAGTCGACTAGATATGAGACAGAAGAACCATCATCTCAAGGTACATGTTAGTGTGAAAAGCCCAGACAACAGATAAATGTCTTAATGTTAGTGTAAGTGTGACGGCCCCCTTTGTTTCTAATGGTGGAGACTTCAGATACAAATATGGGCCATATGGCACAATTGCCAGAAGGTTTGGTTCGCCAAACATGTCTGATTTTTTCTCGAAAAACTTTTAGGTTGGGATTCCGATTTACGAGAGGGTTCACCTGGTGATGGAAGGCTAGGGTTTCCGACGACCCTTTGAATTCTTGAGAGAAAATCTTGCATCGTTTCTTTGTCTTACTTTGGAAGGAGAAAGAATTGATGCGATAACTGTTTGTATCCTTTGACAAACACAGAAACCCTATAATATTCCCTCCAAATGTCTTTTCCCTTCAAATATGGTTTTTTTGAGATGAGCTTCAAAATTCTATCAAAACTGAACCAAAACACTCAATAAACACATTTGTGTACAACATGTGGCTATAACATTTCCTTATTCATAGTTCAAATGTATTCGCGTCAATCAGACCACCAAACAACTAGAGCATAACTCACAGTTTAACTCTAGCAATTATCAATATCATGATCTTCTAAACCAGTTTAGGGACCCAAACAAAGAAAGGACCATATGAGCACACATTTTATTATTTTTCAATAAAGAATTAAGTGCTTGCAATCCATTATTTGTTGTAATTTTAGACATACTCAAACTTAATTCAGAACATGTATTAGAACATGCAAAAGCTCTTGAGTAGGATAATATATCGAGCGTGGGTTCAATGGCTAGTGACTAGCATGTCTTTCCCATATGTGTTCCAGTTTTCGACTAGAATCACTAGAACAAGGCATCTGAATTTTCTTTGGAAAGGGTATTGATCACTTGCTTGATTGATTACTTTTGCCATCACTTGACTTCTCAAGCACGAGTATTTAAGCTACATTGAATCTTTATCCCTTTTTAATTTTTCTTATTATTTTTATTTATCTTTTGAATTATGCCATCAGATCGAGCATCATCAAGAGACTTATTAGCTACTTGATTTGAAGTTTTTTTTGCACATATCATCCTCATCCTCAGCGTTTTGACCACCTCTCTAACAGATGAAATACTTGTACTGAGCGATTCGAAACGGCATGACATGCACCTTTTTCCATTGAACACTGCATAGACATGAACTTGAAGGTTTTATGAACACTTGTTTGAAATATTCTTAGGGCATGTTCATGTACTTGTTCTTGTCTCAAATTTAGTCATCTTACATAATAAGTTAGATTTCACAAACACCAATAGAATTTCTTAGATTAACAAATTAGTTAAAGTCAAATGGTTTTGTACACATATCATCTAGTTGATAGTCAATGCTCACATGATCAATCGATCTCAATCAGTTTTATCTCAACCAATTCACGAATAAAATGATGCATGATATTGTTGGGGTCGGTTTTCACCCGCTCGAGATTGACAGCTAAAAAACGACATAGTATGGAGAGATGTGCTTAACCGAACTGACCCGGTAAGGAGTCACCTTGGACCGACCCAAACCAGACTGAACCAGTGCCTCGAACCACTCCTGAACCAAGTCGAAGAAGACACACCTCGGACCAACCGAGCCGAAGAAGATCGCCTTAGACCAAACCAACCCGAGCCGAACCGGTCTAACCAAATTCGCCTCAGAATGCATCATTTCACCTCGGATCGGAGGAACAAGCCGAACCAACTCACCTCATCTCAACCGAACCAAGACCGAGCCGAGGTCAAACTAGAACCGAACCGACTCGTTTCACCTCGGCGGACTTAAAGGAGGAACGGGCCGAACTTGTAACCGGACAATGTGTCATGGGCCAAGCCGGATATGATACGGGTAACAGCAGACTAATGGGCCAAGGTTAACAGTCCAAGGTGAGCTTCATCTTTCGAGCGTAATGGGCCAAACCGCAAGCCCACAAGATGACCCAAGTCATCGATTGCCCTAGGAGAAGTCTTGAGTCGGCGGCCACGCAAAGGGAAAAGGAAATATTCCAATTTTACCTTCCGAGATACTCGCTTAGGCGTTTTACAAGAACTTGTATAAATAGTTGAGTAGTAATTCATAAAGGGGGACGCACTTTTACCCTAGCAAACACTTAGCAATATCACTCATCGTCTTGTATCGAAAAAGCTTATCAAATCAGCAATAAAGCCATCTTTGGATCTCTTCTCGTGTTTTCCTTCATCAAATCCTCTGTTCTCTTAAAAGTCACTTAAAATTAGTTGTGCGAGTTTCGACTCCCACAATTTGGCGCCGTCTGTGGGGACTTAGAAGTTTTTTTACTGACGGAAATCACAGAGAACGAGACCTGAAGAGATGGTCGGAGACGAGCATAGGATCGGTGAAGACGTGGATAACAATGGTGGTGGCTTTCCCAAAGATAGAGTCGCTCCCAACGGCTCTCCCCTGGCAAACGCAGAAGTTGCCTCGGCGCCTTTAACCGAGCGAAAGGATATGCTTACCGCGCTGCTGAAGAAGGCATAAGAGCAGGATAAGCTGACATCGGAAAGCCGAGCCCGAGATCTGTACACCGGAGGCAAAATCCACCCAGAGGGATCACAAGGAGGTTCGGTCTCAACCCGACAGTCCTTGACTTCTCGACACCCGCAGGCACCTCGGCACTAGTCTCAAGAATCCCAAGGGGACCTCTATCGTTGAACACAATCTGACGAGGTGACGCCCGCGGAAACGAGGCCACTCTTACCCGAACCACCTCGGTTGAATCGCGGAGGAGGGATCCCCAACGAAGGACGAGGTCAGCAATCCAACGATCGCTCAAGACTCCACCTCGGCGGAAACAACACATCTATCGTCAACGTGGAGAACCCCGACGAAAGAGATCACACCTCGGGCCGCATCACACGCAAGGAGCTCACCTCGGCACTAGAAGGAGCGAGAACTTCAAGAGACGTTCACAGCTCGAGTCGGCCCATAAACTTGACGGAAGAGCAAGAAAACCTTCTCTGGGTGGAACAGATGCAACACTCCGAAGAGCTGAGAAGGGCGAGCCAAAATCAACACGAAGAATTGATGAGGCCGAGCCGAGCCCAGGTAGAAGAGATGAACAAGATCAGAGCTTCTTTAGCTCGGAACAATGTTGAGATGCGAGCGTTCGTTTGCAAGTGCATCACGCAATCAGTGCGGCACCCGAGATAGATAGAATGTTAGAGGAGACGTAGAGGACACCCTTCACAGCTCGGATCACCGAGGCAATCGTGTCCGACCCGAGAAAGATCATAATCCCATTCTACGACGGAACGACCGATCCGAAGGCTCACATAACATCTTTCCACATAGCAATGGGCCGAGCCAAACTCAAGGAGAGCGAAAGAGATGCTGGATGCTTCCTCCTATTCGTGGAACACCTGAAGGGAGCTGCCCTCGACTGGTTCAAAAGGCTTGACCGAAACTCAATCGATAACTTCCAACAACTGTCCGCCGAGTTCCTATAGCAATACTCCATGTTCATGGAATGAGGAACCTCCGACGGCGACTTATGGACCATGACACAAGCACCAACGGAGTCACTAAGAAACTTTATGGGACGATTCAAGGCGGTGGTGTCAAAGGTGGAGGGGATAAGCGGCCGAGCCGCGTTCATCGCGTTAAAAAGACGGTGTGGTACAAGTTGGATTTCCGAAAAGAAGTCGTGTTAAACACGCCTCAAACGATCCAAGACGCTTTACACTGAGCCTCAAACTTCATAATCAACAAGGAGGAGATGAATATCCTCGAGGAAAAGCACGAACCGACAAAACCGACAAGCCGAAGCATCGCCTCGACCCCAAATCCACCAAATCTTTGGAGAAACGCTCAGAGCGGAAGGTTCGTACACCACGAAGGACCAAAATTTCAAGGCGCTCACAACTATCAAGTGGGAGCCGGACGAGGGAAAGCCCTCGTGCTGTTCTGCCTCATGGTCGATCTCCGGGTCGAATTTAAATGACAAATCTGAATTAAAAATATAGATCTCTTGTAATGAACTCGAGCTAGTGTCACTTGACGAACTTCTCCACGAACTGGATCCTCCCAATCCGTAGAACGTTGGATATCGGTGCGTCTGCCTCCTCTCAGAACCAGGTGTCCACTCCGGATCCCACTCATATCTCCCCATCCTTCTCGACGTCCTAAAATTTTCCCAAAAATTCTCCACTATCCTAATAGCAATTAAACTACCAGATTCCTAATGGTGTTTGTGTGACTCCTTTTTAGACTCGAAAAAAACAAAACCGTTGAAAACTCGATCCCATGAGCATGATTAGAAACCATGCTCTGATACCAACTTTTGTAAAACCCCCGATTTCGACCTAAAATCCTTTATAGAATCGAAACATGGAGTGTCACAGAGTGAAGGGAGAACCGCCAAGACAAACCGGTCAGAAGGCAGCCCATACTACCTCGCCGACCGAATTATCCCGAAGGTTGCATCTCTTTTGTTCCTCTCGACCAGCAACCTAAGGCTTTCTAACCCGTAAAGCCAGCCGAGAGTTGTTCCGGCTCCGGACTAGAGCCTAGTATCTTAAGATTCGAGGTTTTAAGAAAATACTAGTTTTATTACTTACTAAATTCCTTACAATCACATGTTCTATTCTATCTTAAAACCTTTTGTAAATTCTAGATTACTTCTTACACAAACACCGCAATCTAATTATGGCTTGCCTAATGTCCGATGCTTCCCCTCTAAATTCCCCACTAAGGTTACATGCGAGACAAAAATTTATCATGAGTACTCCTAATGAATACTCAGTGAGTTCAGAACCCCTACGTACAACACACGTTAGTCCCCCAAATTCCCATCCCCAGATAGCCGAAGCCTAATTCTACTAGGAAGCATACATAAGCAAACCAAGTAATGCGGCATCTACGACTATGCACTAACACTAGCGAGTAGATTCACTATCTACAACCATCTCTAACAACTAACTCATCACGAGTACACATGCAGAAGCTAAATATCACCATCTACATGCTAAAACTAATTAGCATTCAACAACTAATTCACCTAGAGCGCTCCTACGATGCATCACACACCCACCCTAAACATGACAACCTCGATTTAATCACCACAAAGGATCATAAATCTAAGTCAATCTTGATCAAGTCTTTCTTGACTTTTTGATCCACGTGCACCGTCGTGCATACTCGGCCGAGGGGGCGACCCAAGTACCCTCCAGTTTGACTACATCACTAAACTAAAGAACAACTTACCTCTAGTTTTCCTTACAATAATCACCCCGTATTATTCCTAACTCATCAAACAAGTTGGCCGTAGGGCCACATGTCCACTACAACACAAAACAATCATAGAAAAATTATACTCTAATTTTTCCCCACTCGTGGACCCCTGTCCTTAAGTGATTTCCCCTTTTCAATTATTTTCGTGTTTAAATCTTAAATGGCTTGCCATGCATGAGCCCGTGCCAAATGCTTGCAAATACTTAAGTGGTTTTTTTTTTTAATTCTATAAGTCTGAATTAAATTAACCCCTTCCCGAAAATTAACTTATAAATTACTTATATTTTATTTTTTTTAAATTCTCTAAGTCCAAATTAAATTAACTCCTCCCCGGAAATTACCTTATAAACAATCAATCAACGGTGGAGTAGTGAACTCGCTTGGTTCACTCACATCCAAACAGTAAGCATGATAAGCATTAAATCTATGCTATCGGAACTCACCTCAAGTTGTTTGGCCACACGGGAAAGGCTTCTAAGCTCACCACCTTCCTCGATGAGATCCTCCCTCGGTTTAAATGCACACGATTTAAGCCGAGTCTCTCGCTTTAAGGTACTCTCTCACTCTAACTCTTTGATCTAACTTCTCTCTAGATTTTTCTAAGTTTTGGTGAGTGATGAACTTACCTTAAAAATCGAAACCTATTTATAGCCGCGGGAGGTCGGTCTTCTCGGCTACACTTGACGATCGGAGTGCATGCAGGGCGACAGGTGGCCAGACACATACCGTGACTTCCGGCCCAAGCTTTTGCTGCTCCATTAGCCCACGCTACTGCTCAGAACAATGATGGTCTGACGCGTTAGTGCTCTAAACCGTAGGTCCATTAGCTAGTGTGTGCACATATTCCCTTTGTTCCCCACTATCGCCTTCTAAATTCATCCGAACCACTCATTGCGTAAGGTAGGTGGTAGGGTAGGTAGTAGGTGAGTTCAACTTTTCCTCAACACCCCTAGCACTTAGGTCTGACCATCTTGTTCGCCTTTAAAGCCTTAAGCGGTAAGGTTTTGATTAAACTGATCTGCAAGCTTTAATCAAGTATAAATACCACTATGCTCGTGCCATTTGTCCAACGACGACTGATATATCATGGTTTTTACCCCGTTTAAGCCATGATATAAGTCCGTTTTATAGAGTCTTTCTACTATTTTGTAGTGTTTTAGAGTCTTTTACAGGGTTTAGCACGTTTGGAGTATAATTGGAGATATTTGAGATTTCTGGAGCATTTTGGAGCAAAGCAGAAGTTCGTGTAGCTGAGTACCCGATTTGAAGCCTCAGTATCGATCGATACTGACTAGTAATGGTCGATACTCACTGCAGCAAGACACGGATCGCGACTTTTATGAAGAGTTAAGAATTGCAAAATTGCCCAGAAGACTTTATTATTTACAATTTAGCCCAAAACGTGTTTTAGGAGTTTAAGTTAGGTTTTTCAGCCACTTTTGTTGGCTAGGCTTTATTTTACTCTGGTTTTTGGAGAGACAACTCTGAACTCCTGTTTCTTATTGATTTCTTTGATGATCTATTCAATCATGTTGTTTTCATTCTCCATGTCTAAGTAGTTCTCTTGTTAGGTTCAGGGTTCTCATAAGGATTTTCTCTGAATGTTAGGTTAATTAGTTAATTAGGATTCACCATCTGAATTAGTTCTTCGCCTTAGATTGTTCTCAAAGCTAATTCTAGATTGACGAATCTAGAACTTAGATCTTAGGATAATTGATTAGGCACGAGAGTGCGATTAATTACCTGATAGAACTTAAGGTGAGCAAAATAACTATTCGCAAAGAGATTTGGTTTAGTCATTTTGTGAACAAATCAAACTTGAACTAAAAGCTGGTTTAGACTTTAGGATTCGCAAAGAGATTTGGAATTCTAGGATTTAGACTTATATAGTTTTCGCAACGAGAGTTGGTTAATTATAACTTAGTGATTTGAGTTCAAGAACCGCGCTAAATCTGAATCATGTTAGTTAGTTTATCTACATTCATTGAATTCCTGAGAAATACCATGAACCTATCTTCTTTCCAATTGACTTACAACTTGTTTAATTTACGCACTCGCATTTAATTACATTGTTTGGTTTAGCTTAATTCGAATCTATATAATCTATTGCGTGATATCTAGAGTTCTTGTGTTCGACCCCTACATATACTACAACAACTGCTTTAGTACTTATAGGGTATTAATTTGAGCATATCAAATTTGGCGCCGTTGCCGGGGACTCAATTTCGCCATTAGATTTTAGCTAAGAATTTCATCTAAATCGTAGAGTATCCATCGACACCCTAGTGGTATCGATCGATACCCGTCACGTTTTTCGGTTACTTACATTCTTGACTTTCGTGTTTCAGGTGCATGCCTAATCGCGAAACCAGGAGAAACAAGAGCACGCAACTAGTTAATCTTTCCAACGAGGAACTAGCACTTTTGGAACGCACAAAAAGGAGAACAAAGAGGCCAGCAGAGATGAACAATCCAGTGGTTTTGATTCGTGATGAGGCTGGTACTTTCAGAGACCGAGAGGGTCATTTGTGCAATGAGAGAGGGCAACGACTTGATGGAGATGGAAACATCATTGTCCCTCCAGCTGTTGTGAATGTTGGGAATAATGTGGTTGATCGTGGTAGGACAATTGGAGAGTATAACAGGCCTGATCAGTTATATGCCAATCGATCATCGATTCGTCCACCTGCTTTCCAGAGGAATGACTTTGAGCTGAAACATGCATACTTCACTCTTGTGGGTCAACATCCTTTTTATGGTCTTCCTCATGAACACCCTATGGATCACATTGAGAGATTTGAGGATTTGGTCACTAGCATCAAGTACGATGGAGTGTCCTATGATTTCCTCTTCTGTAAGCTTTTCCCATACTCTCTTGGTGGGGATGCAGCTTACTGGCTGAAGCAGTTACCTCTTGGATCGCTGACTACCTGGGAGGAGACCAAGAATGCATTCTTGAACAATTTCTATGATGATGCAAGATCAGAGGAGCTTATGAAAAAGATCTCCCAATTTTCTCAAGGAGCGACTGAGACGTTCAAGGCTGCTTGGGTGAGATTCATATCATATCAGAGGGATTGTCCACATCACGGGTTCACTAAGGTTCAGTTGCTGGGTATCTTCTTCAGAGGGATTGATTGGAGGTATCAGATGGCCTTAGATGCTGCGAGTAATGGAAATTTCAACACCAGATATCCTGACGATGCTTATGTGCTGATTGAGAACTTGGCGTCTAGCAATAGCACCAAGAATGCATACTTTGAGCGGAAGAAGCAGGCTGGGAATTTGGATGGATCGCAGATTGCTGAGGTTCAAGCTACTTGGCACATCAGAAGATGGCAGTAGACATCAGAAGATGGCAGTAGACTTTAATGGGAAGATGGATGCTATGTACACAGACCTAAATGGAAAAATTGAAGCTCTTAGCATTCATCAGAAGAAGTTGGAAACTCAGGTCGCTCAGACTACAGCAGCTGTCAAGGGAAAGATGGTTCATGCACAAAATGAACACGTCAATGCAATCACCTTAAGAAGTGATGAAGAGGTCGATCCAGGAGTGAAAATTGGCCTAACTGCAAAGAATCTCGTCGATCTTGCTGAAGATGACGACGATGAGGCTCCCAAAATCGCCCCAGTATCGATCGATACCACCCAGCATCGGTCGATACCCATCCAAGGATCTACCAAAGACGTTTCGAAACAACAAGCATCGACCAACACCAGACAATGTCGATCGACACCAATGCATATACTTTCACGGGACATCTCAAGCCACCCTGTATCGATTGATACCCACCCTGTATCGATCGACACTGACCCTGCAGTCGAGAAGACACCTGATGTGACGCCAGAGAGGGTCTATAAACCTAAGGTGCCATATCCTCGACCACCTAGACATCTCATGAACCCTATTACTGCGGAGAAGTTGCTCGCTTTTGAGAAGATGGTCAGGAGGATTCCCTACACTATATCTTTTGAATAAGCTTTTGAAAACCGTCCTTTGGAGTGTTACTTCCGAAATTGCAGAGAAACTGAGGAAGAGATCAAGGCACTCTTTATCAAAGCCAGAAGTACACCACCTCCGATGAAGCAGTTGATTAAGAGGGAAGACCCAGGAAAATTTTCAGATCTATGCTCTATCTCTAGAGTTGAATTCAAAGAATCTCTCGTTGATTCAGGGTCTAGCGTCAATGTCATGTCAAGGGCAATTGCAGAGAGGTTGAGAATTGATATAAGATCTCCTGAGATGTCTCTTACATTCGCGAACTCTTCCACCTCAGTCCCATATGGTACCATCCCTGATTTGCTGGTTAAAATAGGAGATTGTCTGGTTCCTACTGATTTTCAGGTTGTGGAGATGAGTGCAAAATCTAGTACGCAGTTGATTCTTGGAAAACCGTTTATGGCTACGGTTGGTGCCATTATGGACACACCCAGCAAGAGAATCTCGTTCTCATACATTGACAAGGGGGTGTACTACAAAGCCATTCCTACTAGAGGAGCTACCACGCATGTCTCTAGCATCGGTGTTGTCACAGGAGAGACGTTGGTAGTTGATCCTTTGGTAAGAACCTTCTGACGTGCCAACTGTCATGGACATTCTAGATAGTCCTTCTGTCATCACCAAGAAAGACGTCAAAACAGCTAAGGCAAAGAAGAAGGTAAAGAGCAAAGAAGTAAAATGTGTTCCCTCTATGACTTTAATCCCTCAGAAGTGTGATGGGGACTCGATTGAGTACAAGGTGAAGTGCAAAGGAACCTCAAAACCATTCTCCAAGGCTAGTGTCATTCTTACTCCGGAGCTGAAAGAGAAAGGAAAAAAGGTTATGGAGAGCATGTTGAGCAGAACTCTGAAGATGGAAGTGTCTAGTTGTAGATCTTGACTGGGAGTAAGTTCTCAATTTTCTCCTGACTGATCACCTGACCAAAGTCAAGCTCGTGACGTTAAACAAGCGCTTGGTGGGAGGCAACCTGCTGGTAACTCTGTATATAAGTCTTTTGTTTTTGTTTTTGTTTTTGGTTTTTGGTTTTGTGTCCTGTGTTTCACGTGCAGCAGATTCAGAAGAGCAGTATCGATCGACACCCACCCGGTATCGATCGACACCATCCACACGACAAAGGAGCTGGGTAGTTCTTAAGGGACCGTGAGCTACAGATCGATCGATGTCAAAGTTGCATCGACCAATATCCTTTGTATCGATCGATACCAGCACGGTATCGGTCGATACCCGTCACCCAGGTACGTCTCCTTCGATTTTCACCAATCCACTCAGCTCTTCTGTTTTTCTTTTACCAACTCTAGGCTAGATAACACTGGGGACAGTGTTGTTCAAGTCTGGGGGAGGTAGTCGCTGACATTGTGTTTGTTTTTCTTAGAGTCAGTTGTTTTTGAGTCATTTGTCGTTTTATTGAGTCAAAACCCGTTGGAGATTATGATCTTGTTCTTGAATCTATTGTTCTGACTTTGCCTCTAAGTGACCATCGTTACAGAATCAGTTCCAGATCGACTAATGAAAAATCCAAAGGCTGACCAGTTAACTAGAAGACACACATGTTTCCAGCAGAGTTCTTTTAAAGCCTGATCCAAATTTCTGCACTTCATCGACGTAGTTAGTATTCATAGAGCTTGATTCCTCATTCATATTTGACAAAGGAACCCATGTGTTTAAAAGTAATAGTATCTCTCTCCCCTTCTGTTAATTAATAAATAAGTGCATGAAAAGATGAGATGATTTTCTCCTAAGTAGAGGGTTAGAAATGTTTCCAGCGATCCCATTATTCTACTTGGTGAGGAATGATCACACAAAGGTTGAAAGCGAGGTTAGGATTTTCCTATGATGCCATTATTCGCCTACACCCTTTGATACATTGAGAGGGAAGAACCGGGATTCGGCGGCAAACACCATCAATACTCGCGTCTCATACCTTGATGTGTATGTGCGAATCTAAAAAAAAAAAAAAAAAAAAGAGAATATGATAAGAAATAAGTCTGGGGGAGAGGAAAAGTAATACAAAAAGTGTGAAATGGGGTGGTTCCTTGTCATGATATTGTATGGGAAAGAATCTAGAAGGTTCTTGGTATTAATGACATCGATGAAACTGGCGATGGTGGGCTTAATTGAATGAAGCTGCGAAATAATGTGTGTAGTCTAGGGAAGCTGCGAATGCCTAAGGAGAAGTACATGGTGGTTAGTCTTGGAACTGGTTAGGTGACATTTGGGTGCTTGAGAAAAGGGTCATTGCAGTGTTTCAAGAACAGGTGAGTCTCCGTGTTTTCAAACATCTTTCTCTGGTTTAGTCTTCTATTTGCTTGAGGGCAAGCAAAGGCTAAGTCTGGGGGAGTTGATATATCATGGTTTTTACCCCGTTTAAGCCATGATATAAGTCCGTTTATAGAGTCTTTCTACTATTTTGTAGTGTTTTAGAGTCTTTTACAGGTTTTATCATGTTTGGAGCATAATTGAAGATATTGGAGCTCTCTGGAGCATTTTGGAGCAAAGCAGAAGTTCGTGTAGCTGAGTACCCGATTTGAAGCCTCAATATCGATCGATACTGACTAGTATCGGTCGATACTCACTGCAGCAAGACACGAATCGCGACTTTTATGAAGAGTTGAAGAATTGCAAAATTGCCCAGAAGACTTTATTATTTACAATTTAGCCCAAAACGTGTTTTAGGATTATAATTAGGTTTTTCAGCCACTTTTGTTGGCTAAGCTTTATTTTACTTTAGTTTTCTGTGAGAGAGCTTTGGAGGGAGACAAGTCTGAAACTCTGTTCGCCTGAGAGAAGATTTTGAACCCTTGTTTTACTCTCTTCTATTTATTTGATTTGATGATCTATTCAATCATGTTGCTTGTTTCAATCTCCATGTCTGAGTAGATCCCTTGTTAGGTTCAGGGTTCTCATAAGGATTTTCTCTGAATGTTAGGTTAATTAGTTAATTAGGATTCACCATCTGAATTAGTTCTTCACCATAGGTTGTTCTCATAGCTAATTCTAGGTTGACGAATCTGGAACTTAGATCTTAGGATAATTGATTAGGCACGAGAGTGCGATTAATTACCTGATAGAACTTAGGGTGAGCAAAATAACTATTCGCAAAGAGATTTGGTTTAGTTGTTTTGTGAACAAATCAAACTTGAACTAAAAGCTGGTTTAGACTTTAGGATTCGCAAAGAGATTTGGAATTCTAGGATTTAGACTTAGATAGTTTTCGCAACGAGAGTTGGTTAGCTATACTTTAGTGATTTGAGTTCAAGAACCGTGCTAAATCTGAATCTTGTTAGTTAGTTTATCTACATTCATTGAATTCCTGAGAAATACCCTGAGCCTATCTTCTTTCCAATTGACTTACAACTTGTTTAATTTACGCACTCGCATTTAATTACATTGTTTGGTTTAGCTTAATTCGAATCTATATAATCTATTGCGTGATATCTAGAGTTCTTGTGTTCGACCCCTACATATACTACAACAACTGCTTTAGTACTTATAGGGTATTAATTTGAGCATATCAAATTTGGCGCCGTTGCTGGGGACTCAATTTCGCCATTAGATTTTAGCTAAGAATTTCATCTAAATCGTAGAGTATCGATCGACACCCTAGTGGTATCGATCGATACCCATCGCGTTTTTCGGTTACTTACATTCTTCACTTTCGTGTTTCAGGTGCATGCCTAATCGCGAAACCAGGAGAAACAAGAGCACGCAGCTAGTTAATCTTTCCAACGAGGAACTATCACTTTTGGAACACACAAAAAGGAGAACAAAGAGGCCAGCAGAGATGAACAATCCAGTGGTTTTGATTCGTGATGAGGCTGGTACTTTCAGAGACCGAGAGGGTCATTTGTGCAATGAGAGAGGGAAACGACTTGATGGAGATGGAAACATCATTGTCCCTCCAGCTGTTGTTAATGTTGGGAATAATGTGGTTGATCGTGGTAGGACAATTGGAGAGTATAACAGGCCTGATCAGTTCTATGCCAATTGATCAGCGATTCGTCCACCTGCTTTCCAGAGGAATGACTTTGAGCTGAAACATGCATACTTCACTCTTGTGGGTCAGCATCCTTTTTATGGTCTTCCTCATGAACACCCTATGGATCACATTGAGAGATTTGAGGATTTGGTCACTAGCATCAAGTACGATGGAGTGTCCTATGATTTCCTCTTCTGTAAGCTTTTCCCATACTCTCTTGGTGGGGATGCAGCTTACTGGCTGAAGCAGTTACCTCCTGGATCGCTGACTACCTGGGAGGAGACCAAGAATGCATTCTTGAACAATTTCTATGATGATGCAAGATCAGAGGAGCTTATGAAAAAGATCTCCCAATTTTCTCAAGGAGCGACTGAGGCGTTCAAGGCTGCTTGGGTGAGATTCATATCATATCAGAGGGATTGTCCACATCACGGGTTCACTAAGGTTCAGTTGCTGGGTATCTTCTTCAGAGGGATTGATTGGAGGTATCAGATGGCCTTAGATGCTGCGAGTAATGGAAATTTCAACACCAGATATCCTGATGATGCTTATGTGCTGATTGAGAACTTGGCGTCTAGCAATAGCACCAAGAATGCATACTTTGAGCGGAAGAAGCAGGCTGGGAATTTGGATGGATCACAGATTGCTGAGGTTCAAGCTACTTGGCACCTCCTCCGCCTCACGTTCATCTTCCGGCGGTTCAACTTTTGTCATGATGATCTTTGGGTCACCGTGCCTACCATCGTCCCTTCGGAGCTCGTCCGGTCACTCGCCCGTGAACGGCTTCGACCAACTTTTGACATGTCGAAATTTTCACTTCTTAGATGTTCGTTCGGCGTGCCTAGCTCCTGCCATTACTCGGCTAAGGTTTTTATTCGGATTTTCCTGATGCTCCGATTTTGATATTCTTCTTATTCGTGATGCTCCCGCTCCTAAGTGAATATCTTCTGATTCACTCGTTCCTTTCCTCTTATGCTTCGGCTGATCTTCATGATTTGCCTTCCTCTAGCCTTTCCAAGTGGTCTTCCTTTACTTGGCGAACTTTCATTTTTCTCCGGCTAGGACTGATTCTTCCGGCTAAAACGAGTCTTGGCTAGGTGCGTTAGATTTGGCTTGAGCATAGCTAAATCTGACTCGACCAAACATTTTCTTTTGGTTTTTTTCTTATCAGAAGTGTCTTCCCTTAGACGTTGTGACGACTTTGATTTTTCTTCACTCTTCCTTGGTCTTCTTGCCAAACGGATCCCTCGATTGCGTAGCTCCCAATTGATTCTGACTCGACCAAAGACTTTTTATAGCCCTGATTTTGAGGGTTACACCTTCCCTTAGTTGATTCTTCAAGTTTCAATTTCTCGACCAAAATTCCTCACTTGAACCTGGTATTACTGGCGGATTCCTGGTCGAACTCCCAGCAGAAAGAGTGGAAGAGCCGACACCTAGCTCCGTATGGACACTTCACGTCGACGGCTCATCCTCAAAGCAAGGTTCTGGAGTAGGAATTCGTCTGACATCACCAACTGGGGAGATCTTGGAACAATCATTCCGACTAGCATTTCCAACATCCAACAACGAAGCAGAGTACGAAGCCTTGATCGATGGGCTAAAACTCGCACACGTAATCAAAATCTAGAACATCAATGCATTCTGCGATTCCCAGCTCGTGGCAAATCAATTTAACGGAGAATACGAGGCCAGAGACGAAAGGATGGAAGCTTACTTGAAAACTGTCCAAGAGTTAGCCAAACAGTTCAACGAATTCAAGCTCACTCGAATACCTCGAGGCGAGAATACCCAAGCAGACGCATTGGCAGCTCTAGCATCGACTTCCGATCTCGGTCTGAAGAGAGTCATTCCCGTCGAATTCATTGAACATCCAACCATCGACGCAACGAGAATCGTCAACTTAATCAACCTGCCAGACAACCCACCCATCGAGAATGAAGTAGTCGATATGGAGGAGGATCTGCAACCTGGGGGAGAATATGGCTGCGACAGAGAGTGGATGAGACCTATTCGCACTTACATCATGGACGGAGAGGTGCCGCCCGACAAATGGGATGCTCGTAAACTCAAAACTCAAGCAGCTCGATACATCTTGGTATATGGAGAAGTTTTCAAGTGTAGATTTTCCGGACCACTAATGACGTGTGTCGAAGGCCTACAAGCAAGGAAGATCATGGAAGAAGTCCACATCGGTTCATGTGGAAACCATTCTAGTTGAAGAGCCTTAACAATCAAAATCAAATGTCACGGCTACTATTGGCCAACTATGGTGAAAGATTGCGAGAAATTCTCCTTCAAGTGCAAAAACGTCAGCGACATGCCCCGACGATTCATCAACCAACCGAGCTCTTGTCATCAATCTCAGCGCCCTACCCATTTATGCGATGGTCTATGGACATCGTCGGCCCCCTTCACCGATATAAGCAAAAAAGATTCTTACTAGTATTGACGGATTTCTTCTCCAAGTGGGTCGAAGCTGAGTCTTACACCATCATCAAGGACGATCAAGTCGAACACTTCGTGTCGAAGAACATCATATGCCGACACGGAATCCAAAACGAGAACGTCACAGACAACGGTCCCAAGGGAAATGATAAGGCGCCGAGTTGATGACAATGGATCCCAAGGGAGGCAATTGGGAAGGATCTTAATAAAGCACCAAGGTGGTTCGCCTAGGAATGTACGACCTAGCTAGCCAACATGTCCGACGTCCCAATACCAAGGTCGTGGAATGCGATGCATTTCAAGAAATACTACCACTAATCCATCACATCTTATTCATGAACTACGAGACGACTTGATCCCTGAAAAGGGTATGTAGGCAACCAATCTTCGGAAAGGTTCAACTTTCCCCCCCCCCCTCTCAAAAAAGGGGGGGGGAGAGTGGGTACGTATACAAATATACTCCCACCTATGTAAATGCAATCTTTCGCAGATTCTAAGTGACTTATCAATACCCATCATTTTACACTCATCACTCTCGTCTATTGCTGGCCACAACAACGAGCTCATACATCCTTTACGGATCTTAACCACTATCTTATACGAATTGCGGTTCTCTTACAATCCATCACAGATTAAAGCGCGATATATAAATTAAAGGCGGGTATATCTGGACCAGAGGAAGGAAAGGATATACCTCGACCAAACCATTTATAAATTTACTATTTGAAATGGGCACGTAAGTCGAGTCTTCATCGCAAACCCTAAAACTGAAGTAAAATCTAAACCCATTCATCATTCACTTCACATCACACTGGTCTTCGACATCTCAACACATAGTACTAAGTGGATCGTTTCGAAACACACCACTTAGTATGAGATTTGAGCACGTTTTGACATGTTCTACTTAAACCAAATCCAAACTCGTAAAACCAAAAATACTTCGAATTAGGAGTACAAACACTTCGTTTTCATCATTTTCAAACACTTCGTCAAAACCTCAGCAAAAGCTAAAAACTTTAGTTGAGAAGTTAAATCCAAAAAGATAATATTTGGATAAAGCCATCCAGGCATAGGTTCAATACAAACCAAAAACAAGTCATTAAAATCATTAATCTCACCATCCTCAACTGTAAGGTCGGCAACACCCTGAATGAACTCGTTTGACCCAACGGGCTCGGTGACGCCACCGCCAGCCGTAGTGGTTTCCACCGGCACGCTATCTAAGAGAGAACAGGAGTGAGTTTCAGCTCTTCCCTTAAATAGGAGGTGATCCTCTAGAACTCTCATCTACGCCGACCAGCTCGGCTTTCACCCCTTTCAACTTTGTCGCCTCGGCTTCGAGAGTCGGAGGGTTATCCTTTTGAAGATCGTCTATGAGCTGTAAGTTGTAATGACCTCGGCCAACTCAAGCTCCTTGTCTTTAGCATCCCTCAACTCTTTGATGCTTGCTTCCACTTTGGAAATCCTAGCCTTCTTTATATTGGCTTCCGGTAAAGCATTTTTCGCCTCGACCTGCCTTTTTAGGGAAGCCACCTCGGCATTCAGCTTCGTTTTCTCCTCCCCTAACCGGAGCGCAAAAATCTCGGAACGATTTGAATCTTCCTTCGAAAACCTTTTTAGGGAAGCTATCTCGGCAGAGGCAAGAACCAGCTTCTTCTCCAATTCGTCAAGTTTGCCTTTCGTCACCAAGGCGTCTTTCCTCGCACCTTCAACTCGGCGCTTATCCCTACGAGCCTCCGATTCATAAGCGGCCACCATCTCGTTGATAGAAGCAACAAACTGCGAGAAAAAGAGAATGGATAAAGGACTTGACAATTACTTAAAGACTTCCATGAAGATCAATTTGTACCTTGGTGCCACGTTGCTACATGCTAGCATACGCCTTATCCTTGGCAAGCGTATTTGGGGGAGGAAGATGGATGCCAGGCCCGTTAATCCTCGCAAAAAGGGCAGCAGATGGAGCAGCATCATTAACTATTAGCTCGGAGGAGACGGCATCGGCCGCAGGAGGAGCATTGCGTCTTTTCTTCTTTCTCAACTCTCCTTAGCAAGAAGTGTTTTCTCCAGTCAACCTTCCTAGCAGCTAAAACTTTCACCACCTCGGACAAGCCTTTTTTGATCGGAGGAAGATATCACAAACTGCAAAGACAAGGAAAAAGATTAGAAGTCAACACGAGTCAATATATTGAGCCAAAGACTACAGAACAGCTGCCAAGTGATCCCCAGCTTGTCTTGACCAAATGAAGACAATCATTACCGACCGAGGCCTCGTTGACTCGGACAAAGAAGAAACTATCTTCCCAACCACTATCTTTGCTCGAAAAACCCCCGATGATTTTCTGATCTTTCTTCTTTCCAATATAAAACTTCTTAGAATTTTCGGAGACCCTCCGGATATCCAGAAGACTTCGGAGATGATACCGAAGAATTGGCTCGGGAATCGGGAACCACATGAAACACCAATGGAAGAAGCACTCGTAGATAGTGAGGAAGCCCAGAGGAGGCCTATTAGCTCGCTCGGATGACATCTTCTGATATGTCGAAGTGTCGCCATAATTCTTTCAAGGACTCCTCAGAAGAGAGGGTATAGCCAGGTGGATCGGCTCGTTTCTTCTTCTTTCTCCCAGACTTTGCCATGGTTTGTTGCCTCGACGGACCAACAATGTAACATTCTTTCATACGCTCCAATTCCCTCCTCACCTCGGCTGGATCCCAGAAGAAGTCTTTGTCCTCCATCTTTAACTCTTCTGGAAACACCTCGGTCTCAGATGCCGCGGTCGGGGGAGTGACCGAATCTTCAAACAGAACTGCTTCAGCAGATCTGGCCGCCTCAGCTCCTTGATCCCCGATCAAAAGATAAGGCAAATTCTCGGGCGGATTAGCCTCGAAAGAATCGACCGCCCCAAGGAACATGTTCGCCTCAGCATCAGCTGTTTTGGCCCCGGATTTGCTGACTTTGTCAAACCTACTTGCCACGTCAGAACCGTTCGCCCTTGCATATATGCTTGCCTCGGCGTCTTCTGGAGAAGGACCAGTATTATGGTTAAGCCGTGGAGAGAAGTTAGCCGAGCCAACTGAATCAATTACTTCAAGATTCGACATCTTGCCTCGGCAGGAATCAATCAAGCTCGGAACGATGAAGATGGATCGGCAAATATGATGATGGACCGGCGAATTCAAAGGCTCGCCGTAGTTCGGATCGGATAATTTAAACGGTTCGGCGGTGGATCGTAAAACACTAGCCAGAAAATGAAATAAAAAGAGAGAAAGAGGAGAGAGGAGAGAGCTACTTGTTTTCGGAATTTCGAGAGAAGTGAGAAATGAGAAGAATCGAGGGAATCGTGGAGAAAGCTTATGTGGCACATTTTTGGTCTTCAGAGAATTCTGTTGATAAGGTTATAGCTTTAGATACACAAAATCTCTAACCTTGAATTCCCTAACAGAGCGGTGAGAGTCAGTAGTTTGCTTCATTCTGTTCTGAGCTCAAAGCAAGTGGAACTTTAGTAGGTTAATGATCTCTTCCCTTTTCTACAAACTTCGATCAACAACCAATGAAAAGCTTTCCCCTGGCAAGTAAGACATATGGAGTGGATGAGGCTGCCCATACACGACTTCAAATGGAGTTTTCTTAATGGATGCGTGGAAGTTGGTGTTGTACCACCACTCAGCCAAAGGGAGCCACTTGCTCCATGTATGTGGTTCATCCGAAGTTATACATCTCATGTAAGTTTTGAGAGTCATATTGGTTACCTCAGTTTGCCCGTCATTTTGGGGATGATAGGCGGTGGAAAAACACAGATCAACACCGACGAAACAGAGCCGAGCCAAGGCCAGATTGGTATCGCTATGCCTTACACCGAACCAAACCCATTCGCCCCAAATCGCCTCGATACACCTCAGCACATTGGAAGAGGAAACTGAACGAGTCCACAACGGAGCAAGGGTACCACGAACCAAGCCAAACACCTCACAGGCCGAGCTTACGGCGAAGTAAGATATCGTGGGCCGAACCGGATACGATATGGATCGGGATGGACTAATGGGCTGAGATGAGGCTCATCATAAAAGCGTGATGGGCCGAAGCGAGAGCCCACAAAACGGTCCAAGTCATCAATTAACGTAATCAAACTCTTGAGTCGGCAGCCGCGCAAAGGAAAAAGGAAATATTCCATATCTTCCGAGATCCTCGTTCATGAGACTTTGTATATATAGAGAGCATAGTCATTCATAGCAATGGACATCTTTTGACCCTAGCAGAAACTCTTAGCAAAATCATTTATCATACTGTTGTACTTAAAAGCTTATCTGATCAGCAATAAAAATCATCTTTGGATCTCTTCTCGTGTTTTCAATCATAGAAACTTCCATTCCCTTTAAAAGTCTTTTACAAAAATTGGTTGTGCGAGTTTCTACTCACACAATTTGGCGCCGTCTGTGGGGAATATAGAAGTATTCTTACTCACAAAAATCACCAGGAACGAGATATGAAGAGATGGCCGGAGACGAACAAAGAATCAACAACAACGGCAGAGACGCCACCAGAGGAACAGTCGATCCTTGTGGTTCTCTTCCAGCAAACGCCTAACTCGCCTCAGCACCCATAGCAGAACTGAAGGATGTGCTTACCGCGTCGATGAAGCTTGCGGAGGAGCAGGACAAGCTAAATAAGAATCCATCGGAGGAGCCGGAGACGCCGGCGTCGGAAGGCCGAGCCTAAGACCCGCATCCCGGAAACCTCGGCTCGGCAGAGAATTCATCCAGAAGAATCGCAAGAAGACTCAGCCTCAACCCAATGAACCTCGATTTTTCAGCACATGCAGGTACCTCGACGAACACCCCAAGAATACCGAGGGGACTACCACCGTTAAACTCCCTCGACGAGGTGATGTCCGCAGCGACGAAGCCGACCTTACCCAAGCTATCACGGCTAAACCAAAAAACGGAGGTCAACAACTGGAGAACCCAACAAGCCGACGATCGTTTAGGGATCCCATCGCTCCAGAAACGACGCATCCTTCCTCGACAAGAAGAATCACAACGGAAGATATTACGTCTCGGAACGCCATGCGCGTGAAGAACTCGCCTCGGCCCTAGAAGAAAACGGAATAGGAGAAGTCCCCAGTTCGGCTCAGCTTAGGTTTCCCTTCACAACTTGGCATCACAAATCTCCCAGTTCGGCTCAGCTTGGGTTGCCCCTCACACCTCGGCGTCACATATCTCCCAGTTCGGCCCATCGGATGACTCATTTGGCGTTGGCTCAGCTCGGGAACACAATAGAACGACGCGACGAGAAGGACGAGCCAAACTCAATGCGACGATCCAAGCAATCTTCAAACTTTCACACCCCGATCATATCTCTCCAAGCGAGCTGGTCTCCCCATCGGCACGAGCAAGACCTAGAATGACTGGGAAACCACCTTTTTTGCACCTTACAAGGTAATCCGAGCTGACGAGAAGGTTGCATCCTCTTCTTTAACACCACATCAAAGGAGCCCTCCCAAGAAGGTCGATATATCTTATATCGATTCTTACTACTGCTACAATACCACAAACTCTTACTGTGAATCCTGCTCAGCCTTTGAACCAACCCCTTACATGCTCGACAAGCACCGACGGGATCAAAACAAGATAAGCAAGGAGAATTTCGAAGAGTTCAACCGAGTAGTTGATAACACCGTATTTTTATCCATTTTACCGTCTATTTTTAAAAAATTTAATAAGTGTTTCACGCGCTTTTATATGTTTTTTTTTAGGTTTTCTCATATTTGTGTTTTCAAGACTCTTTTCGGGTTACTTAGGGAAAAACATTGCAAATTAGATAAAAACCAGATTTTTGGCTCAAAGTCAAACAGTCAGAAGTTCAACTGCCAAAGAGGTTCTTCTCACCGTATGATCCAGCCCGATTTTGGAGATATTCAAGAGGAACTAGCTACCTTTCTATTCCAACTGATTTGAGGACGATCCAACGGTTTAATCAAAAGATGCATGAAGATCAAGAAGTCTCGGGCATAAGCCTTCCACCCGCAGCCAAGACGCAGTTCACCGCGGGCAGAAACCTTCCACCCGCGGCCAAAGGATGGTTCGCCGCAATCAAAGAGCATGGGCCAGCGGCCACCTACTCTTTCGCCCCGAAAGCCCAATTTCAAGCCGTTCGAATCCCGACAAGTCTAAACCCAAAAGACCTACGAAAACAAGAGAGAAGACCTATAAATATGTGCTTTAAGACTTTATTTTCGGGGTTGCAAGAGGTTTTACTTTTGTGCCACCTTTAGATTATGTTTTATTCTTGGTTTTACTTTTACTTTAGAGTTTGGTAGAGAAGTTTTCTCCGGACATATTTCTTAAAATCGAGAAGTTTCTTCTTCAATCTCATGTTCTTATTTAATCATGTCTTTGCTTTTTACAATTATGTTTGAGTAGTTTAGTCGTTGGGTTTAAGGGGATTATCGATGGGGATGCACATGTTTGATAAGGATTTCACGAGGTAAACTTAACCGGATTCTAGAACTCTTTCCTATAGGTTGTTGTTAATGCATGGATCTAGCGTCATGAACTAGAAACTGATCTTAAGTGTGTCAAGAACCACGAAAGTGTTGAATCATGATCATCAGAACCATTAATTTATAGGAGCATGTCGCGCTATAAGATACGAAAGTATACTTATAGAGTGCTGTGAATGTATATGACATGTGTGTGTCATCATGATTTTCTGTGCGGCCAGAGTCGAAAGCTACTGGTCGAGTATCTAAATCATAAGTGTATTGAGATGCGAAAGTAGGCCTTGCACATTTTTATGTCCCAATTCGTGGAGTTTGCTAGAATCAATCTTTATAGGGTTGTGTTACCGTGTTTGAATCGAACATTCCCCGGAGATATCCCTGTCGACCCAACATCGTTTTATTATAGTTTACAACTGATTTTTATTTCTTAATTTTCATAACCATCGATTTTCATTCTGAGATTTTAAGCAATTTTACTTTTTACGCACTTTACAATTTCCGTCATTAAAAACCCTATAAAAACTCTTTTAGTCTTAGACTTCCTTGCTAATATTCTTTCTAAGGTCTTGCTTAACAGTATTCCCTCCCTGTGGATCGATACCTAAAGTCCTACAATGCACATATGTGCACTTGCAGACATTAGGGTTTACAAATTTAAAAAATGACGCTAGGAGTAACCCTGCACACGCATCAGTAGTCCGCAACCTGCCCCAAGGAATCACGTTTTCCGAGAGCAAGGAATCCATCGCAGAAATATAGAATCTCTTCACATATGCCAGGAACGAACGCTCCATAAAATACAGGATCAAGGTCAATTTTTCATCTCTTGCAACATCCAAGGAATCAAATTTACAGACGTTCTCTGCGACTCCGGGTCCTGCCTGAGCGTCATCTCCAAATCAACTGCCAAACGCCTTGGCATCAGGCACGTCCATCCAACATGAACAAGAATCAACATGGCCGACGAATCTTGTGCAATTCCAAAAGGAATTCCTCGTAACGTACCTGTGAGAATTGGAGATTGCATAGCTCCAGTTGATTTCTACGTTTTCAAAGCGACGAAGATTTACCCTAACCAAAAATCCTCGGATGGCCTTTCTTAGCTACTGTCGGAGCCATCATGGATTGGCCAAATCAGTGTATCTCTTTTGCCAACATCGATAAAGACATTTTCTATCCTGCTTCTTCGCTCAAGAACGAAAAAAGAAAAATACTCCAACCTGAAGGTTCGCAACCCCAACTCACAGTGGAGCAACGATACGTCATCCGAAGAAATTGAAAGGAAACCGAAGATGACCTATCTAAGGAGAAGACTTTTTGATTAAGATCGCCCCGCTACCGATGTCAAGCTAAACGACTTTATACAAAAGCGCTCAATGGGAGGCAACCCATTTTGGCATCTTTTTCATCTTATCTTATCCATGAACTACGGGACAGCTTGATTCCTGAAAAGGGTACGTAGGCAACCAATCTTCGGAGAGGTTCAGATGTCCCCCCCCCTCTCTTTTGAGAGGGGGGGGGGGGAGTGAGTACGTATACACATATACTCCCATATTTGTAAACGCGATATTTTGCAAAATCTAAGTTTTTATCTATACACATCTCTTTTATTTACTACTCATCATTCTCGTCCGTTGATGGCCACAACAACGAGCTCATACATCCTTTACGGATTTAACCACTATCCTATACGGATTGCGGTTCTCTTAAAATCCACCACAGATTAAAGCGCGCTATATAAATTAAAGGCGGGTATATCTTGACCAAATGAAGGAAAGGATATACCTCGACCAAACCACTCATAATTTTACTATCGAAACGGACACGTAAATTGAGTTTACATCGCAAGCCCTAAAACTGAGATAAAATCTAAACCCAGTCATCATTTGCTTCACAGAACAGTGGTCTTCGATATCTTAACCCTAATTCTAAATGGATCGTTTCGAAACACACCACTTAGTATGAGATCTGAACACGTTTTGACATGTTCTATGTAAACCAAAATCGGCTCGAAAAACAGAAACTACATCACGGATTCTAAGTGTGAGTCACAAACACCTCGTTTTCATCATTCATCAGACACTTCGCATTTCGTTATCAACAAAACCTAGGCAAAAGCCATAAAAAAAAAAGAAGACAAATTCATCGAAATCTCAAAAGATAATATTTGGATAAAGCCTTCCAGGCACATGTTCAAAACAAAACCAAAAAGAGTATCAGGTCGTAAAAACCTTACAACAAAGAAAAAACTATTACTCCGAATGATTAGTCTCGGAATCCCTCCCGTCAGTAAAATCGGCAATACCCTGAGTACGTTCGGGCTCGGTAACACTAACACCAGCCGTAGTGGTGTCCATCGGCTCGGTACCCGGCAAAGAACCCACCGAATCTTCTGAAATGGGAGAAGTTTCAGCTCCTCCCTCAAGCAAGAAGCGATCCTTTCGAACTCAACACCGACCAGTTCGGTCTTCCAACCGTTCAACTTCGCCGCTTCGGCTTCGAGAGTTGGAGCATTCTCCTTTCGGATATCCTTGATAAGTTGCAGATTGCAGTTGATCTCAGCCAACTCAAGCTCCTTATCTTTAGCATCCCTTAACTTATGGATGCTTGCTTCCACTTGGGAAACCCGGCCTTGAATTTTTTTTGGCCTCGCCTCGCCTCTCTCCGAGCTTTCCTGATATTGGCCTCGTGCAAAGCGTCCTTTATCTTGAGTTGTCTCTTCAATGAAGCAACCTCATCTTTCAACCTCATCCTCTAACCCTCCAACCAGAGCGCAAAAGCCACGGACTTCGCCGACTCTTCCTTTAGAGTTTTCTTCTCGCCTTCAAGATCCGCGATCTTAGTAGAAGCGAGAGTCAACTTCTTCTCCACCTCGGCGAGCTTGTTTTTCATCATCGAGGCATCTTTCCTCCCCTTGTCAACTCGGTGTTAGTCATGACGAGAGTCCGACTCATAAGTGGCCACCATCTCATTTATAGAGGCCACGAACTGCGAAAGAAAAGCAGAAGTTTAAGTTCCGAGCAACTACTTTGAGATTTTTATGCAAATTCAGCCATACCTTTGTGCCTCGCTGCGACATAATGGTGTATATCTTCCCCTTGCGAGTTTATCCGGAGTTGGAAGGTAGATGCCAGGACCGTTGATCTTCGAAAACAAGGCAGCAGATGCCGAAGCATCATTCACTATCAGCTCATAGGGGTCGAGATCAGACACAGGAAGGGCGGTACGTCTTTTCTGTTTGTCACCCTTCTCGGCCACGACGGTCCGCCATGCTTGGCTCGGAATCTTTGGGAGACTGGGACTCTGGACTGACAGAAATACCGTCGAGAATAGCTCGGGCCCTTTCAATTCGTCTCAGCGAGAAGTTCTTTCTCCAATCAACTTTCTTGGCCGCCAAAGCTCCAAATACCTTGGATAAGTCGTTTGGGCACGGAGGAGGAAAATTACGGACTGCAAAGACAAGAAAATAAGATTAGTCACAAGTGCCAAATAATACACCGAGCTAAAAATCTATAGATTAGCTACCGAGTGGTCCCTAGCTCGTCTTGACCAAGTGGAGACAATCACTAGGAACGGAGTCCTAGGAAATTCGGACAAAGAATAAACAGTTGTCCCAGTCGTTATCTTTGCTCTAGAATCCTCGGACGATCCTCCACTCCCTCTTATTGGAAATATAGATCCTCTATGGATTGGGGACTTGGCGAATTTCCAGGAGGTTTTGGAGGTGGTTAACACTGATGTTAACATCACACTCGATGCACCGAATTGATAACGGAGACCCTGAGGCGTAACTTGACCCCGAGGCGTAACTTGACCCCGAGGCGTAACTTGACCCAAAACAATCTCGTGCCTCCATAGATATCTAAGGATCAATTCCGGAATCGGAAACCACAAAAATCATAGACGAAAGAAACTCTCATAAACGATGAAGCAATCCAGAGGAGGACTATCAGGTCGGTCAGATAAGTCGGGAAGGATAAATTCAACCTCTTCGGATATACTGAAGCGTCGCCTTAACTCGTCGAGGGACTCCTCTGTAGAAAGAGTAGAACCAGGAGGAACATTTTCCTTATTCTTTTGCTTTTCGGGATTCGGAGCCGCTCGTCGCCTCGAAGGGCATTCCCGTTGACTCGACATCATGCGCTCTAGGTCTTCGGCAGGATCCCAAATAGAGTTCACGTTCTCCACCTTCAATTCTTCAGGAACCGCCTTGGTCCCGAGCATCTCGGTCTGAGATGAGACTCGGCCTTCAAGCAGAGCCACCTTGGTAGACAATATCGCCTCTGCTTCGTTAACCTCAGTCAAAGGAAGAGGTAAACCCTCCGTCAAATTCGCCTCGGAAGGATTCGTCACTTCGGGCAATCTGTTTACTTTGGAATCAGGCGCCGCGGTCAAAGGAGTCATACCTACAAGGGAATTCGTATCGGTGGATCTATTCACCTCGGTACCTCCCTCGTAGTTACGACCGAGCTGTGGAGAAAAGTTAGCCGAACCAACTGAATCATTCAACTCAAAATTTGACATCTCACCTCGTCAGGAACCTGTGGTGCTCAGACCAATGAGGATAGATCGGTAAATATGAAGATGGATCAGCAAATTCAAAGGCTCACCGCAGTTCGGATCAGACAATTTAAATGGCGCGGCGGTGGATCGGAAAACCCTAGCCAGAAAAATAAGTAAAAGGAGAGAAAAGAAGAGAGAGAAGAGAGCTACCTGTTTTTCGGAAATTTGTGAGAAGTGCGGAATGAGAAGATTCAAGGGGAGGCATCGCTATTTATAAGCGATTCGGCACGTGGATGCGCGTGCTCTCGGGAAGCTAATGGCCCGTACCATCGGGAACTAACAAGCAACTCTTGCGATACCCGAGGTAATTAAAGCAAAGCACGTGGATGCGCATAAAAGTTTCAACAGTCACAAAGTTCCCAAGGCGAATCAAAACAGTCGGATCATCCCGATGCGAAGAAACTGTTCGAAGTTTTCCGAGTCTCATATTCAAAAATACTTCGTAAAAACACAGCTCAACTCCAGCAAGGAGCACTTTCGCCTCGTCAAGCAAGAAGGCTCAGCAGAACGCCCCGACAACGAAGGCTCGGCATAAGCAAGATCCTCATTTGCCTCGTCAAAAAATCTTTGCAGCAAAACGCTTCGACACCATTTCAGCTCAGCAGCACAAGCTATAAATCAGCTCGTTGTCACTTCGACTTGGCAGTTAATCTCAATCTCAAGACTTTCACCTCGTCACAATCACGCTTGAGTCTTACGAGCTGGGGGGCTAACTTTTGGGGTCGGTTTTCACCCATTCAAGATTAATAGCTTGAAAACGACTAAGTATGGGAAGATGTTCTTAACCATGCCGAGCCAAGGGAAAGGATAAGGCGCCGAGTTGATGAACAGTTCAGCCTCGTCCGTTCACCTCGACAGGCTCGCCTTGGATAACCTGCCTCAGATAGCTTGCCTCGGCAAGTCCACCTCAGACGAAACAGAGCCAAGCCGAGGCCAGACCGGTGTCGCTATGCCTTAGACCGAACCAAACCCATTCGCCTCGATACACCTCAGAATATTGGAAGAGGAAAGTGAACGAGTCCACAACGGAGCAGGGTACCACGAACCAAGCCAAACACCTCACGAGCCGAATACAGCGAAGTAAGATATCGTGGGCTGAACCGGATACAAATATGGATCGCGATGGACTAATGGGCCGAGACGAGGCTCATCATACAAGCGTGATGGGCCGAAGCGAGAGCCAACGAAATGGTCCAAGTCATCAATTACCCTAATCAATGTCTTGAGTCGGCGGCCGCGCAAAGTAAAAGGAAATATTTCATATCTTCCGAGATCTTCGTTAATGATACTTTGTATAAATAGTTAGCATAGTCATTCGTAGCAGTGGACATCTTTTGACCCTAGCAGAAACTCTTAGCAAAATCATTAATCATTCTCTTGTACTCAAAAGCTTATCTGATCAGCAATAAAAACCATATTTGGATCTCTTCTCGTGTTTTCATTCATAGAAACTCCTGTTCCCTTTAAAAAAAATTTTAAAAAATTGGTTTTGCGAGTTTCTACTCACACAGTGGGAGACCCTCAATGAAGTCCAGACTGATGAATTTCCACACTCCATTAGGTATAGGCAACATATTTAGAAGTCCCGATATTGCTGCAAGATTATATTTGCTCTTCTGGCACACAACACAATTTCCTACGTAATTTTGAACTTTTGTACTCATCTTGGGCTAGTAGAACAGTGATTTTACCATGTGCAAAGTCGCGTCTCGACCAGAGTGACCCCCAACAAATGGGTCATAAGACCCTTGATGTGCTTGGGACAAAGTGATATGTAATAACTGAGAACCATAGATCCGAGAGAGAGCATCTGCCGCGACATTTTCTTTTCCCTATTTTTAATGGATCTCGAAAGTGTATCCCATAAGCTTAGAGAGCCACATCTGTTGGAATGGTGTTGATACCTTCTGCTCCATCAGGTATTTTAGACTCTTCTGATCCGTCTTGATCACAAAGGGTCGATGAGCTAGATAAGCATTCCATGATTGGACTGCGTGAACCACAACCATGAGTTCCTTCTCATAAAGAGAGAGAGACTAATGATGAGGCCCTATAGCACGACTGATGTAGAATATAGGGGTGATTGTCTTGCATCAAAACAGCACCAATTACCGTGTTTGAAGCATCTGTCTCCACACCAAAGCTTTTCTCAAAATCTGGTAAGGCCAGAACTGGTGATGTCATAAGAGCTGTTTTCATATTTTGAAATGCAGTGGTTGCTTCTGGTCCCCAAGAAAAACCCTCCTTCTTCAGTAAATTGGTGAGAGAACAAGCCACAACACTGTACCCTTTGATAAACCGTCTGTAGTAGTTAGCTAACCCCATAAAACTTTTGAGTTGCTTCTGATTCGTGGGGGTTGGCCACTGCTCAATGCTCTTAATCTTTCATGGATTTGTACTCACCCCTGCAGCTGATATAAAATGACCCAAATACTCAATAATTGTAGCACCAAAAGTTCACTTGTTTGGCTTGAGAAAAAGCTGATGTTGCCTTAGGATAGAGAAAACCACAGACAAGTGTTCAATATGAGATTCCCAGGTAGAGCTGTATATCAAAATGTCGTCAAAGAAGACAAGTAAGAACTTCCTAGCAACATATTGGAATACGTGATTCATCAGTCCCTAGAATGTTGAGGGAGCATTTGTGAGCCCAAAGGGCATAACGAGATACTCATAATGTCCAGAGTGAGTCTTGAAGGCAGTTTTATACACATCATCCAGATTCATCCTTAGTTGATTGAAACTAACTCTAAGATCCAGCTTGGAGAAGTATTTGGATCCTCCCAACTCATCTGATAACGCGATCCTAGTCAATGCAACTTCAAACTTCTCCAAATACGTTTCAACATGATCACTATCTTGTTTCAATGCAACCAACTTAGCCAACGGATCATCAAAGAGTTCACTAAACCTCTTTGAAATCGCATTCACATAATATGTCCAAGAGGGAAACATTATGTACATGTTAGACATATATTTGTGATGCCACTGCAAAGCCTTCCCTTCGAGATGTATGGAAATAAGTCGGACTTTGAGCTCAGGTGGAGTACCATCAAGACTAAAAAACTGCTCAAATCGGTAAACCCATTCACACAACTTCGAGCCATCGAAAGAGGGAAAACCGACCTTAGTAAAGCGAGATGATAACCCATTCAGCATCCTTGATACCTGATCTGCCTCTGAACTGCCCTTTTCGGCAAGATCGGGCTCGTTCCAGACCAGATCTAGAGGATCCGGCGGTCGGGTAAATCCCGTAGTCAGTATTCTCGTCGATGGTAAAGAACTAGACTCCTGATATGCCACCGGTTGCTTGGAGGACCCCTGAGAGAAGTGGTGAGTCAACATCAATTCCATCTTCTTCATCGAGGCTTCGAGAGCTTCAGTTCGAGTTCGTTGTTCCTCAACCTGCTTCTCCTGGCACCTGCGCATCTCCATGACCTGCTCTGCTAACGATTATTTCTCATTTCCACCATGATTTCTCAGCAACGAAGATCGGATGCTCTGATACCAAAGGAAACAGTAAAATAGAATGAGATAAATTCCAATCCCATAAGCTCACCAAGAGCTCGGAGGAAGGAGAATCAAAGCTAGAAGATGATCTCAAAGGGAGAAAGGATCACCTTGGAGCTCCTGATTCGATGGATGAAGATGATAATAGAATATGAGAGAGAAAGGATAGAGACAAGAGAGTATTTCTTCGATTACCTTTTAGGAAATGGCCGTAAGGCAGTTTATAAAGTGTGACGATTACTAACGGTCTACACGTGGCCGGTTTAAACATAAAACCAAGAAATTAAACCAACATTGATCAAAGTACTTAACCAATTTATTTGAACTTAAGCGATAAACTAGAAGTGAGGATTCCTGTATCAGGTTTCTTTGATGGTGATCAAACTCGTTTGGAAGGATATTCACTAGTTTTGTAAATTATTTCTGTTATATCTTGGTGATCACATATGGAGTTGAAACTGATATTTTTCTTTTGTTGTTATAATCAGATGTGGAAGAATTTAGCGGTCACAGCTCTGGAATTTGGTTATGAAGTGTATGAAAGGTTCACGTGGATTGGTGAGGCTCAAAAGCCGAAAGATGAAGGCTCGGCTTTGATCGGGATCCAAAACATGTGGGTTATTCGTTCCTATCCAACCTGCTTTTCAAAAGGAAAATTTAATCATTTTATTTAACGATATCAAAAATTAAAAAGAAATTAAAAATTATGGGGAATTAGATCGTCGACCCAAATGTAATTGACATAATAATAAAATCCAATCGAAAAAATCGCTCTCTTCTCTCTCCTCAGGACGATTGAGATGCGATTTGCAGAAGAAAAAAACAGTTTTTCTCACCCTTTCTCTGAGGACGACTCAGTCTTATGGCTTTAATGGCGTCCTCACGGTTATAGCCTCATATTTTGTCGTTGCCATCACCATATCTTCCGTGAGTTCAATTCCCGTGACCGCCTATAACCGTCAGAGAGTAGTTTCACAAGAAATTGGATTCACAATGATGCTTCCATGGGTGTTGGATTTAGTGATTATCGTATGTTTATATTCGCTATTCACTTTAGTACTGGTTCACTTTCCCCTATCGGATCTGAGATGTGTTGCCTCCCGCCGGCGATTACGCGGACCAGTGTCGTTGTGGTTTCTTAAGCGGTTAATAAACCATGTGTATCGTCTCCTCCTTTGTTTAAGGACAATTATCACCATTGACGCCGGAGTGGTGCGATTTGTCCTCTACGTAGCGGTTATCTCCGTCCCCCATCTTGAGATCATTACCCTCTACCAAAGGTTTGTAATTTATGCAATCGATTTATTCTTTGGAATCATGACAAATCGATTGTTGCAAGTCTTCTTCTCCGTTTGCGAAATGAAGACCAATTTATGTTTTCTCAACGAATAACATTTTGGTGTATTGGTCGGCGAATATGGATCCCGGAAAATGGAAACCACTATGGAAGAAGGAACGATGATTTGGCGTCGAAGATGTATCCTCTTTGTTGTATGGCGATATTCGTACAATCATTGAAAATTGGCAGTCCCAAAAATTATTTCTTTCGGAAGAATCAATACATTGGATCCTTAACCGAAGAACATCTATAGACCTTAATTAGGATTTGGCCAATGTAATACAACATGAGGAAATAGTGTTTAAATTGGTTATGTTGATAACCAAATATGTAGATTGCATCAGATTGAATGCGAATATGAAAACGAGTAAGACTTTTCTTTGAAAAGCATCGTCTTATTTTATTTTATTTTGTTCTATTGTTTTTAAAAGCTTGTATATTATTTATTTTTTATTTTTTTTGATGACTAGGAGGTTTAGGGCTCGTAGGCATCTCATATACAGGGCGAGGTCCAAACCATGTAATTTAACTATCTTTTGGAGAGCAGACTCCTCTCAACGTGAATCGAACACGTGACCTCCAAGATCCCTACGTTTTCGGTAACCCAGAGGTTTGTAACTCATCGTTGGTGTTGTATGTTATTATGTTTGTATTTTCTATGTAATTTTGGATTTTATATATAAATAAAGATAGATGTTAAGAAAAAAATAAGAATTCATGTATATCAACAAAGAAAAAAAAAACGAAAACGAAATTTTCATTTAACGTACCGTTTGAATTAAAAAATCAATTACTATATTAAAAAAATTGATAACTTGCGTAATTATGACCCGTATAATTAGATTCTAGAGTAAGTCTCATGTTTAGTTATAAAAAAACTACGTTTTGTAAACTACAATTAAGAAAACCTGAAATTAACTCAGATTATTCACAAATTCGAGAAACATTCCCCTATATATGAATAAGAGAATTCCAAAAATACCGTTCTAGGTATTTAAACTGTTGACAAAAAAATAAAAATCCAAAACCATAATTGTTTTGATGTGTTTGATAATTCTCTTATAAAGAATCCAATGACAAAAATTCAGACGTGTAAACTCTAAACCTGAATTGTTATATTCAAACATAAATTTTCTGACACACGATAACATATTGTTATTTTTTTAATTTCATAGATGTATTATGAATCTCATATAGATTTTATAGTTTCTATTTTTTTCTCTTACTTTACTTATTTTTTTGGTGCTATAGTTTTCATTGTTAAAAAATTAATAATTTTTTTGTGGTTATTTTGTATTTTTTAAGAAATAAATAATTAACAATATAAAAATTATATTATTACATTGACAAATGTCATGATCTAAATTAACAAGACACATATCACGATATGATGAATTAAAATTATTTTATATGTCGTGTTCATGTTGAATGCGTTGAGCTTTATATAATAAAATTGATGTATTTTTATGAAATTTTTTTAAAAAATAAGCACCATTTTTTTCTGAAAATTGATCATCTTAAAGTTCTTTTTATTGATTCCTTTTGAACACACATCCCAATATGGCACATTTGCTATTTAGCATTTCAACAACTTTTTTCCAAGAAGACTCATGTTCTTGTCAAAGCCTCTTCCATGTTCTTCGCGATTACTCCAAGTGCCTTATCATACTTCTTCACCAAATCATCTATAGACCATCCTCCAACGGGATCAACGGTGAAACCCCATTCAATCACGCAACCTTCATCGTCTCCATCTTCGCCACGTGGCGATATCTTCACCGTTGAAACGTAGGACTCGAATCCAATGTTACTTTCCACTACCTCGTATCTCAACACACGCTCCACTGGATCAACGGCCACGAGCTTCTCCCTCGACCATCCCACGGTGGATTCAACGCCGTTGGATCGTATGGAGGAGCCGGAGCAGAATCTGATGCAGCCGAGTTCACCGTTGATGCCGTGGACGCCGTGACACGTGGCGAGCGTTGGGAGCCATTTGTGTAAATTGAAGAAATCGGTGAAGAGAGACCAGATTTGGTTAGGCTTTGCTTTTGTGAGCGTAACTGACACTTTGGCTTTCCATTTTTCTGGGTTTGAAGATTTTTCCATGTTAAAGAGAGAGGATCTGTAACAAAAACAAACAAAATAGAGAGAGTAAATACGAAAACAAGATATTGTATAATATTATGATATTAGTTTAACAAAAAAAATATATATTATGATATTATATCTATGTAATAATCTCATATGTGAACAATTTGCGTATATGGGGGACATTGGGGAGTGTACTAACAATTTGGGGAATGAAATTTGATTAACTTATAGGTATAGATTCTGCTCATGAGATAACTAATAATGGTTTTTCCACTTTTTAGTTTTTGTTAAATAATTTAAAATTTACTAATACAAATCAACTAAAAAGGCATGTTGTGATTTTTTTCTAAAATATAACTGATGAAACCTAAACAATTAGTTTAGATTCCACAACATTTTAAAAAAGAAAAATTTATATTAAAATTATTGAATTACTATAGTTGAAAGTTTATATGTATCTAGAATGAAAATAGAAATTCTTTCAATTTATGGATTTTATAGAAATTTTTAATGTTTTTAAATAAAATATCAAAGCCAATCTTTTAGAAATAATTATTTTAAAATTCAAAAAAAAATATCACAAACAGCGGGAGAAAATAAAATCATGGGATAATTGTAAATATAGGACAAAAAATCAATACTATTGTCCATTTACTACTTAATTTATTTTGGGCATTTTTGAACTAAAATACAATTTATTAAATGTAAAAAATGCTAAATAAATACTTTAAAAATACCGAAAATTACATATAAGGAAATAAATATGTATTGGATAATTCATTTTAGGAAAAAAAATATTTAAAAAATATTTTACTATTTGTTATGCATTCTATTGTCCCTATAGAATCCGTCATCGAGAATTTTGTGTATATTCTACCAAATTTTGAATACATATTCTACATTTTTCTCTATATTCTACTTTTTGCATAATATAAGTTCTACCATTTTGTCTTGATTCTACGGAATGTGGAATACATATTCTACCAAGCGGTTAACAAAATCTGAAGGAAAATGTAGGATCAAGTGTGAACACCACGACTGAAAATCTTTAGAAATATTTTTGTTTTCCTTTTTGCATGTTTTTCGTCTTTTCTTCCTCTAACCTTATTTTCCTTTTTTCACAATTTTTATATTTTTCTCTAGCAATTTCTATCTTCTTCACGATTTCTCTTCTTTTTTGGTTTTCTATTCTTCTTCTTCAAATATGGTGCATATCTATGTAACATGTGGTGTATGAAAATCGTGTATCACTAAGAAGTGGATTTTTATTGTTGATGAAGAAAAACGAGGACTATGGTTTGAGTTGCATTAAAAACCACTCCCGTGACATGTCGTTCTCTGAATCAACAACCCCGAATGCAATTGGATACAAATTGAAGTTACTATCTAACGTTGTAGCAACAAGCATAGCTTCTTTGAATTTACTCTTCAAAAATGTACCATCGACAACAATGACCCTACAAATGGCTTTGTAGAATCCTCTTACTAATTGAACAAAAAAATAAATAGATATTTGAATATACTATCGCAATCCGTTACGTAATGAGTATGCGTACCCGTATTAGCTTCTTTCAACATGTGCAAGTATTTTGGAATTTTACCAAAACTTTTCTCCCCAATACCTCTAACAGCATTAACTGCATACTCACGGGACTTCCATGCTTGTGTGTAACAGATCTTGCATCCATGCTTCGTACGCATAATCTGCATGATTTCTCTCGATTTATGCCCTTCCTTAACACCCTCATACTTATGCATAATCAGACTGCCGATTGTTTTCGCTGAAGATGTCCTAGCGAATTTGTTTTTCCTAGAAGGAGCACATGTGTGTTCAGCCACATACTTGTTCATTTTGAAATACGTAGACCCTCTGCACGAACACGCCAATTGCATACAATATTTTGCAGCGTAGACCACCATTTTTTGTTGATTGTACGACACTGTAGTCAAATTTATACTTCATTGCTGCAATTTCCAGAGTTGCCTTTAAAGCGTTTTTGCTTCTAAAATTTTGCTCTTTCTTTACAGCATCAATCAACCAAAACCGAGCTTTCTTATGACTGTCTTCTTTGTTTCCAGAAAGCACGCCATCATCACCATCATCGCCAACATCCTGAACGTTACGAACATTGGTTTTGAAGTCATCATTCCGTTGATCTTTCACAAATTCTTCTGAATTTTGAGGCAACTTAGCATAATCTTCTCTACTACTTGAATCAGATGGCTCCTTATTCAAATCAATTGTAGTTGTAAAGGTCACACACAAAGGTATCGACGCATTCTTCTTTGCATACCCAACAAAATTTTTCACTTGACGATCATTTGTGATGATAACTGGGGGAGATCCTACGTTATCGATCAAATCGCTCGGTAGATAACTGAACTCAACATTCTTTTCGAATACTCCATAGTCCTCTAATAAGGACTGGAAATTGCAGCAATGAAGTATAACTTTGACTACAGTGTCGTACAATCAACAAAAAATGGGGGCTATACACTGCAAAGATACTATATGCAATTGGCGTGTTCGTGCAGAAGGTCTACATGGGTCTACGTATTTCAAAATCAACAAGTATGTGGCTGAACACACATGTGCTCCTTCTAGGAAAAATAAATTTGCTAGGAGAGCTTCAACGAAAACAATCGACAGTCTGATTATGCATAAGTATGAGGGTGTTAAGGAAGGGCCTAAACCGAGAGAATTCATACAGATTATGCGCACAGAGCATGGATGCGAGATCTGTTACACACAAGCATGAGAGTCTTGTGAGTATGCAGTTAACGTTGTTAGAGGTATTGGGGAGAAAAGTTTTGGTAAAATTTCAAAATACTTGCACATGTTGAAAGAAGCTAATACGGGTACGCATACTCATTACGTAACGGATTGCGATGGTAGATTCAAATTCTATTTATTTCTTTTGGTCAATCAGTAAGAGGATTCTACAAAACCATTTGTAGGGTCATTGTTGTCGATGGTACGCTTTTGAAGAGTAAATACAAAAGATTAATGCTTGTTGCTACAGCGTTAGATGGTAACTCCAATTTGTATCCAATTGCATTCGGGGTTGTCGATTCAGAGAACTACTTGTCATGGGAGTGGTTTTTAATGCAACTAAAGGTTGTTATTGCAGATGAGCAATGTTTGGCTTTTGTGTCAAATAGAAATTCTTCCGTTATTAAATCATTAGCTAAAGTGTACCCGCAATCTAGACATGGAATTTGCATCCACCATTTATTGAATAATGTGGTAACATATTTCAAGACAAGGGGTTTGACTGGCTTGATTGCAAAGGCTTCAAAAGAATATAGGGTTGCTGAATTTGAGAGGAGATTCAACGATATTTGTGGTATTAGTATGCTTGTTGGAAAATATCTAGTGGAGGTTGATGTCGCAAAATGGGCTCGTTGCAAATTTCATGGCTTCAGGTATGACGTTAGAACCACTAACCCAGCTGAATCGATAAATTCTGCATTGCGATCACCTAGAGAGTATCCAGTAATTCCTTTGTTGGACAGCATAAGAGAAATGTTAACCCGGTGGTTTTATGAGCGTAGAATGTTAAGCTCAAAGCAGAAGGACCCTTTAACCATTGAGGTGGAGAAAAAGATTTGAGGATTGAGAAGGGTAAAATTTTTATTGTTTATACGGTTAACCAAAATCGATTTCTAGTTAAAGGCGACATAAACGACTGTCTTGTTGATTTGGACAGAAGAACATGTTCATGTTGAAAGTACGACTTAGTAAATATTCCTTGTAGACACACCATTAAAGCAGCTTTTTCAGTGGGCAAGGAACTTGAGACAACCCGCTCTTACTTAACCGAGAGACCGTTGCCATTGCATTGACTTAACACATAAGTAACACTTAAAGTCCAATGCAATCTTATTCCCAATGATCGAATCCAAACGTCTTACAAAAACAAACATAACCAAAATTAACATCTTTAAAACCAAAGCTCATTAATAGCGTTTTAAATCAAAAACAACGAATAAGTAAATGAAGAACTCCCAAAAGCCCTACACCACACCGGAACGATTACTCTTGCATTTCCTCGAACTCACATGAAAGGAAAAGGAGAGGGATGAGTAAAGGGAATTACTCAGTGAGGGCAAGTCCAAAGACTCACGAATTCACCACACACGAATACCGCTACGACTATAACCAAGTCTAAGACTAAGACAAGAATCAAACACGTGTCCTATTGACACACACACCCAAACATACAAGAGAGTTCTAAACTCCATGGTGCCTTTATGACGCCAGCCTGCGCAGCCCTCACACGGTTCTAATGGCCGCCCCATTTCACGGTTCCAATGGCCGCCCCATCTTACGGTTCTAATGGCTGCCCCATCTCATGGTTCCAATGACCGCCCCATCTCAGATACTTTACGCGCTGACACACGCTACACCCCACGGTTCTAATGGCCGCCCCATTGGCTTGTCAGCCCGTCATGGTCATGATGCTCCAAGCACTACTAGACCAAACACACATCGACCGTTGATATCCTAATAATCTACACATTCTAGCATGTACTTTAGTTAAACATTTTGAGTCTTGTTCATGCATAATCATGGTTTTTGTTAGTTTTCCGGTCCTTTTTAGAATTAGGCTGTTTATGTCTAGGTCCTAGTGTGTCTTGCATATTTTGGGATGTATTTTAGGTGCTTTGAAGACGTTTAGAAGCAACGGAGTCGAGACCGTTCGAGTTTGGAGCGAAGAAGAAGAGCTTAAGAGAAAGGAAGCTTGGACATGATCTACACCGACCGACCACAGGTC